>JAZAYU010000093.1:866359-1109496 GCA_038501625.1 Corbicula japonica | reverse complement strand
GATTTCGTTCTATTGAGATTTACTGTTTCTAGGTCAGCCAATGAATAAATATAGAAATATATAGGGAAAATTAAAACAACCCCATCCGAACATTTTATTTTTGAGTTCTAAGATCTAAGACCTTAGTTCTAAGATCTTAGATCTTATATTTATATTAGAATTGTTGCCTTATAGCTTCTAACTCAAAATGGCCTCAATGGGCTTCCGTATAAATGTCCTTTTTCTATCAAAACTTATATAACGGGAATATTAAAATATATCGGTGAAGTTAGAACAAAGGTTAAATTTAAATTATAGATGTATCTTATACAAAGTCTTACTTCTTGTTAACATGTCTCTGAAATGAAACGTATTCCCTACCCGTTTTGCAAACAGCGCCCATATATCCTAGAGAGCAGCCAGAGCAGTTTCCGTTAACCTTGGCACACACTGACCCGTTCACACAGAATCCACACGTCTCTGTACAGTCCCTTCCATACGTGCCACTGTCACATTCTGTACGGTAAGAATAGTACAACTTTATAAGCCATATCGAGGGAATGAAGAGTCTCTGATGATATTTCAGGAATTTATTAGTTGTTTATATTTAAAGGGAGAACTAACGTTAAATCAATTTTTATAACTATAACGCTGTTTTGTTTCCAATGTAGTCTTTAATTCATTTCCACTTTTAGAATCCTTATCAGTATTGTCGTTATTCATGCGGATGACTTTATTTTAAGGAATGTTTTTAACTTTTCAAAACCAATGTTCAACGGCGTTGATAAAAAAAAACATGCCTTTATTAAATAAAATGTCTCTGAAAGGTCAATATAATACGAGATATTGAAGAAGAAAATATTTAAGTATTTTATACAGTAAAACCCCTCATTACGGACACTCAATATAACGGGCACTCCGTTATTACGGGCGATTTTTTAAAGAACGGAAATTTTGTCTTCTTTTTTGTATATAGTAAATAACTCGATAATACGGGCACCCCGCTATTCCGGTAATACGGACAACGGACGCAGTACAAAATTAACTTTAATGCATATTTTAGAACCGCTATTACAGACAGTCGAACCTGGTAACGTTCCACTTTCTGACCGTTTCGCGACATCAGTTTACGAAATCGGTTAGCGACATACGACCGCTTAACGTATTATTAATTAGACTCATTTACAGTAATAGGTAAAGTTGCAAATTGCAATCAAAACAGACCTGTGATTTACACGTTTGACTGGGGTACCTAATTGAGGAAGTGGTTATTTCAATTAGCAGTCAATATTAATATTCAGAAATAGATGAAAATGGAACTTTGAAATAGAATAGAATCGAATAAAATAGAATTTCGACCGGGGATCTTGGAATATAAATCTTGTATATCACAGACAACGCCAAAGGCAAACTTTAAAAAGCAGGAAGTATATCCTTGGGGGTGATTGAACAATATCCAAATCTATATTGCCTGGAAAATTGAAACCGCCCATTTCAAATCTGGCCGAAATATTAAAACAAAGGTTTTAGAAGTTCTTTTAACATAGTACATAAGTATCGTGCTCAACGACCTTCAAAGGACGTAATTAATAACAGCACTGATTGAATGTACGGGGAGACATTTTACAGCCGCCACACGGCATAAACAACGCTACTGTGATATTGAAATAAATAAAAATGGAACTTTGAAAGCCATCAAACACGACAAATATGAAAATATTGCAGGCTCGGTTCAATTGAGCCTGTTCATGGACAGTAATGAAAATGCATATTACTACCCACGCCGCCTAGCCCCGGGTTGAGCGCTATTTAATATTTACACCAATAAACAGTACAATTTTGACCATCCCAAACGATAGTGTGCATATGGCGGTGGACATAAAACCTTTAATGCGGTATTTTCAGATTAATACCATTCCATGTGCAGCGGCGTTTGGTTCCCAGATAAAAGAATGGGGTTATCCTAAACGAGAAAACAATGGGCGAAACTAAACATTACAGAATTTTGACCGGGGATCTTAGAATATAAAAACTCCTGTTTATTACAGACAACGCCAAAGGCAAACTTCAAAAAGCAGGAAGGATATTCTTGGGGGGTGATTGAACAATATCCAAATCTATATTGGCTGGGAAATTGAAACCACCAATCTCAAAACTGGCCGAAATAGTAAAACAAAGGTCCAAATCTATATTGGCTGGGAAATTAAAACCACCAATCTCAAAACTGGCCGAAATAGTAAAACAAAGTTAATTTTACGAGGGGTGTTAGGTTAATTCCCGGACTGGATGTATTAAAACGGCAATTCGAACTAAATTTCAACAATTTAATGTTCTCCTGAAAGATCATTGCATACTCTTTAAAATGATATATAACAATGTACATTTATCTGCTACAATACAGAAAACATAAACAAAAATAAACATAGGTACAGCCGCAGCGGGACAATCGCGGCGAAACGTTGACGTTAATGTCAACGCCGTCAATCACAACAAGCACCGTCTTTGTGATATGATGCCTCATTCTTTCTCATAAAACTCTCCTTTATGTTCAATGCACTTCTGCCATCGTTCGCACCACTTGGTAAAAATGTCTCTGAAATCAGCTAAAGTAAGACTGGCAAGAAATGCGTTTACCGCGGTGGTCAAGTCGCCCTCGTTGTCAAAGTGCGTTCCACAAAGGTAACCCTGCAGTCGTGGAAACAAAGCAAAATCACAAGGTGTCAAATCTGGAGAATATGGACACTAATGTCCGACAGACAGATGTTTCGCCGTACACGCGTTTTATTTTTTTATACGAATCTTTTGGTGTTTCACCCGACAAGGCATGAAACTTGATTACAGAACGAATTTCTTCTTTCGACGCCATAACGCAAGTGCGTTAGTAAACAATGACGTCATTTTAATTTGACGTCACGCACGCAATACGCTATGATTTCTCTCAAAATTTACGTCACGGACAGAGTAACGTCAGTTTAATTACATATCAAAAATTGGAAGAAATTATACAAATATTTACTGTTTTCGGACGGTTTTAATGCACATAAGTATGTAATGCCCCTGGTAGGCTTCGCTTATGTTGCTATAGCAACAATAGCACAAAGAAAATTCAAATTTAACACTTATTTGTTTCCTATTTAAATTATAAACATTTTATTTAGTATGTCTGCAAATCTTCATTACTATCAATGAAGCCTTTGAGATTATATGAGAACAGTCCGGGAATTTACCTAACACCCCTCGTAGATATACTTTCAACATAGTACGTAAGTATCATGATCAACGACCTTCAAAGGACGTAATTGATAACAACATTGAATGTACGGGGAGTCATTTTACAGCCGCCACACGGCACAAACAACGCTACTGTGATATTAAAATAGATAAAAAAGGAACTTTGAAAGCCTCCAAACACGACAAATATGAAAATATTGCAGGCTCGGTCTGATTGAGCCTGTTCAAGGACATTAATTGAAATGCATATTACTGCCCACGCACCCTAGCCTAGGGTTGAGCGCAATTCAATGTTTACACCAATAAACAGTACAATTTTGACCATTTTAAAGGATGGTGTGCATATGGCGATGGACATGGAACCTACACTGCGGTAACAGAAAATTCGATAAGAAAAAGCTGCAAGACTCTTAAAGGACCACACACCTTTAGTGCAATTTGCACCTTGATATCCCGGCAAACATTTTCCTGATGGACAAATACCTGTGTCACCATCACAGGTCTCTCCCTCACAGTAACATTGATGTTCACATAACTCTCCAAATGTTCCGTTGTTACATTCTGTTACCAAAAAAGTGTGCAGTTCACGATTTGTTACAATGTGTTACTGCTATTTTGTATAGTTATCTAATCATAATATCACAAAAACGGAGCCTCAGAATAAAGAACTTGTAATGTTTGGATATTAAGCTAAATAGTCGAAACTTCTAAGAAAAAACTAACATTACAACCATCATAAATATTATAGACAAAATTCAATTTTGTGAACACGTTAAAACACGATTACTTGCAAGTATATAATGTACTCTTATAAACACACGGATAATTTTGCATTACGCTATAATCCATGATAGACTGTTTATTCTCTTTCTTTTGTTCAGATTCATAACACTTTAGCAATAATTATTATTAGAATAACATTAAACATCTTTTGTATAACAAACAACTATATTTCAGATATTTTAGAAAATGAAACCAGCTGTATTTTAATTTTACATTATCGACCTATGTTGCTACTGGACGTTATTGAAAAAAAATATTCAGGCGAACTTAAATGTTTTCAGGAACCAAGAAAATCTTTTATTTTAAATTTGAGGACATTGATGGCGAAACAGGTCATGTTTATAATGTTTTTATTTTAGATCGCTTTTTACATGAATCGAATCAAAATGTTAACGTGAAAAGCCTAGTCCAGTATCCAACTGAATATGCAAATTATATGTTTGTTTACTTGTGTCTATAAGGGGTGGGGTCGATAAATTAAGTTTAAAAAAATATTACATACCACCTTTAAAAAGTTGAAGTTCACATATAAGCAGCAGCCGCTTATATCCATCCAGCAATACTGTAACATACTGGGTTATTATTGGCTCAGGTAACTTTATGTTTAGAAAGTATGTTTCATCATAATTTTCATAAAACGGAGCTGGGAGATTTTTCTTGCTCACGTATTTACTTGCGTACATTATTAGGTCATTGTAAAGTTCTGAAATATAAAAAAACATCCGTATTTAATTTGTACTCATCATTTGTTACGATCCTGTTTTTTTTGCAAAATACTTTGTTCATGGCCATGAAAAATCCATAATGCCAAACAGATGATTGCATGCATGTCTGCCATGCTATTTTGTTTAATTTTTCTTATACATCAATAGTCTGCGAAAAATAACCTGCTAAACACTAGTGTTTCTTAATAATTGAATTATTTCATTCTATT
The DNA here is from genome assembly GCA_038501625.1 of Corbicula japonica. Classification (NCBI taxonomy): domain Eukaryota; kingdom Metazoa; phylum Mollusca; class Bivalvia; order Venerida; family Cyrenidae; genus Corbicula; species Corbicula japonica. The sequence continues at coordinate 1,104,569 of JAZAYU010000093.1, read as the reverse complement.
TAACACCGGTGAACAATTAATAAATATTGTAAAACTATGACGAATTCACATAACATGGTGATATACATAAAGGATAATACATGTAGAAAGGGCTTACGATCTTCGGCCGGTTTGTCAGTTCTTCCATATATTGTTATATATGCAATCCTGTAAGGCTTCCCAAGGTTTATTTCAAACCATGGAAAATGAACGTTGGTTGTAGCAGCACAACACCTGCATATATCAGCGTCAGTTGTCAAGTTTCCATCAACAGCCAGTTTTGCTTCCCAGCTGTCAAACTGATTTACCATTCTCACAGACTTATCGATAGCAATAGATACACCTGAACATAATAATAATAATAATAATAATAATAATAATAATAATAATAATAATAATAATAATAATATAATAATAATAATAATAATAATATTATTATTATTATTATTAATATTATTATAATAATAATAATTATTTTTATTATTATTATTATTATTATTTTTTTTATTATTTTTATTATTAATAATATTATTATGGTTCATAATAATATAATTCATCTGATTCATTGAATCTGAAATAACCATGAATACATGACGAATAAATATGAAAATTACATTTATCAAGATTGCACATTAATTAAATAAAAATACTATAAACTATTAATGAAAATAACAGATCAGATAAATAAGATATGTTTAATCAAGAAACTATAATACAATCTGTTTGTTTGTTTTGTTTTGGGGTACTAACAGCAATTTAACATCTTTTATGGCTTTGATATCAAAGAATTTCGCAAGAAATTGAAAATTATCCTCATCAGTTGTTTTAGGACTGAGCGGCAAAATTATAAATCGAAAATATGTTGTCGCACAGAAAATAGAGGATATTTGTTTTTACCAGTGTAAGATAGAAATATATTTCACCGAGTGAGCTCCGGAATTCGTATTTTCACGAATGGCGGAGCCACGAGTGAAAATACATAATTCCGGAGTTCACGAGTAAAATTTAGAGGATATTTGTTTTAACCAGTGTAAGATAGAAATATATTTCACCGAGTGAGCTCCGGAATTTGTATTTTCACGAGTGGCGAAGCCACGAGTGAAATAGAGGATACAACATGAGTGATCATTTTATACTGAATTTATTAAACGAGTCGTCTAAATCGATATAAAACGAGGCTTTTGCCGAGTTTTATATCGATTTAGATGACGAGTTTAATAATTTCAGTATAAAATGATCACGAATGATGTATTCTATTTATCACATACCCTAAAAAAACAAGCAAAATCCATAAATTGTCCCTTTCTATCGCCTAACAAGAGCGAACTCAAAACGTGTGTAATTCGGTCGTATCGGGTGATACATAAGCTAGTCCCAAAAGAAATTATCCTACCGCTTTCCCATTTGCCAAAATAAGTAAAAATAAATAAATAAAATTAACTGCGCCAGAGTCTAGATAAAAGAATCTACCAGTTGTAGGCTTCTGAAGTTGTGTTTAATTAAATAAATCGATTTATTTTATGCTAACCAATGAAATACTGAGTTCTATCAGTGAAATATATTCCATATCACTCACAGTGTGACTGATATAGATTCTATATCAGTCACTGTGCCGAACTACTTTTGTTGAAGTTTGATTTACATCAGAACCAGGTTTTTACCACAGTAACTTAGACTGCAAGGAACGATAACTCTGTATGGAGATTGACAGTAACTCAGACTGCAAGGAACGACAACTCTGTATGGAGATTGGCCTCACACAACTGTCAATGTATTCATACACGACATATTGGTAAGTCAAAAAATAGTACTGTTATTTTTATTGAAGTTAGCATAAAATGAATAGAAAATTTGTTTGTTTTGAGTGGATATGGAATATATCACATCTCGAAGTGATACAATTTTTATATTTTCACTCGCGCTACGCGCTCGTGAAAATATTTAATTGTATCACTTCTCGATGTGATATATTCCATATCCACTCAAAACAAACAAATATCCTCTATCTAGTGTATGACTTTCATAGCGGCATATGACAACATTGAAATATTGCTGGATATAAACTGAAAATTTGGATTGAAAATGTGTTTCTTGTGTTTTATATTGTTTCCGGGATGTTTTAAGATCACACCGACGATGTTCTGAAAACGATTTCAGCGTCTGGGTCATTTTGTTTTCGGTGTAAACGAAATGCAAATGACTTTGTTGCTGTTGTTGAATTTCATCATAGACTTTGCTATCTTACGGAGTAATCAAGATGTCAGAAAGTTATATTTTCCGTGGATATTATCAATAAAAGGGATGCTTAAGTTCCTCATAGAAGCTGCTTGCTAGCCTGAAGTAGTCAGATGGCAAAAGTAAGTCATTTTCACAAATTAGTTTTGATCGCTTATAACGCGGATGAATAGTGATTCGGCTACGATATATAACTAGTTATATATCGAAAATATATAATGGGTGTTATTACACACCCACACCGGAAGGTATGTGATAAAATACATAATTCCGGAGTTTACGAGTGAAATATATTTCTATCTTTCACTGGTAAAAACAAATTTTCTTTTTATTTTATGCTTTTAGTGCACAACTTGTGTAAATTTGACAGAAAAATGGCAAGAAATGGCGCCAAAACCGCTTGTTTATGACGTGACGTCATGACGTCAAGTATCCAAATTTGAGCCCGTTTCCTCAACGTTCTCATTCGGTATGTTATGTGCGTTTAGGTACCAACTTGAAAAAATCAGTGAAAATAAAAATGATATTCCACTGTTTGAAAACAGTGAAATACCACTTTAATTTCACCGGGAAAATTCTATAATTCACTGAAAAGCATAAAATAAATATTCTGTCTTACACTGGTAAAAACAAATTTTCTTTTTATTTTATGCTTTTAGTGCAAAATTTGCGTGAATTTGAGAGAAAAGTTGCAAGAAATGGCGTAAAACCGCTTGTTTATGACGTGACGTCATGACGTCAAATATACAAATTTGAGCCCGTTTTCTAAACGTTCTAATTTGGTATGTTATGTGTGTTTTGGTACCAACGTGAAAAAAATCAGTGAAAATAAAAATGATATTCCACTGGTTGAAAACAGTGAAATACCACTTTTATTTCACCGGGAAAATTCTATAATTCACTGAAAAGCATCAAATGAAACATAATCTTCATCGAAGCTGACATGCGAATTTAAGGTCTGTTTTCCTTAATCACAACAAGCCAAATGGCTTCAATGAACTTAATTTACCCTTTCCTTGATATATACGCATTTTACGAATGTGCGACCAGTGTAGATCCAGATCAGACGACACATCCGTGCCGTCTGATCAGGATCTGCACTGGTCGCATTTTGGTCAGATATAACCTAATGAATAAAAAAGCGAACAGTTTAGATCCTGATCAGACGGCACGGATTCGCCGGCTGATCTGTATCTAAACTGTTCGCCCTAGCAATAAAGGAGTAACTATACAGAAATGGGGTGTAACTATACAGGAAAGGGTTAAAACCAGTAAAACAATAAACAGTAACAAGTTCATTCGAGAAAGCACATAAAAATAATAAATGGAGATTTATGAAAAGCGAAATATGCATATGAGGAATGGCAACATTCAGCAGACAAAACCTCCCCACATCGCCAAAAAGTAGAAAGGAGAGGAGAGCATGGTTATATAAATTGAATAATAAGTTCAAAATGGACGTCACAAGCAATTAACGAAAGTGAGAACCCGAGGGTTTGGAACAGTCAGTGGCTAAACAATTTAACACCGGGGGTTTAAACCAGGTTCTAACCGTACACTTGCCTCAACAGATTTTCGTCAGTGCAAATTGTCTTGGTGATTAGGTTAACGATTTGTGCTCTCGGTGTTTCCTTCTCGCTCCTTTCCATTTATTCCTAAGCAAATCATGTTTGAACCTCTGCTGCAAACCAATCCATAGCAATATTAACTTACATGTTCGCAGCTCTGAAACCAAAACTAACTATTGAATACTTACTGACATGATAGTATTCTCTTGTCCAAATGTAGCATGCAAAAGCTTACAAACATATAAAACATGAGAACTTATAGCATTGCAAAGCCAAATAGGTGGGTACTTAATGACTTTACCGAGACCAGAGTACCTGGAGTTAAATTAGCAAAAACACTGACAGGGATTAAAGTCGAGCTTCTAGGTTCTTATAAAACATTTCCCCATAAACCTTTATAAACTCTTAAACCCCTGCCATCGTCGGGCAACCAGAAAGGTAAGCATAATGATCAACTGTAGATGGGTTAATCACCAGGCGTGCAGAGCGAGCCGAAACACTTGCAAAAGATTTTCCTTTATGTGTGATACCGATAACCTTGTTTTAAACGTTTTTTTTTTTCTGTTATGCAAAGATAATGTTCATTGAAATCTTTAACATCATTGCTAGCTCTAGAAAAGCGAACAAGCTGTGAGATAAATGTTGCATCTCCGTTCGAATTAATGAAATAATGAAATAAAATCATTATCCGCAACAATTTTTCGGCGTTAGCTGTCTAAGCTCACTTTTGACCTAGTTTTTCGACCAATGAAATGTTGTAAATAATACTCGTATTCTATTATTATGCAGAGGGAAAATAAAATAAACTATTTCGATTGGTAGCTATTTACACCAGAGAGGCATCTAGCAGGGTGGTGAGGTATCTAGTGGGATTTTTATTATTATGCAGCAAAAAAATCAAATAGATTATTTCAATTGGTTGTTAGTTGGTGTTGTATTGGAAAAAAAAACATATTTACGATTTAAATAACCAGTTAAGTCAATATTGATGGCTTAAATACATTTTTATATGGAATATTCTTGGGTGTCAGGTAAAAACTTGCGTACAGTACACAGTGTTAAACGAAAAAGGAAGTGTAGATATTTATAGTTCTTAATGGTTCCTTTCTAGTTCCTTTGATACTGATTGTTAATTTCAAGTTCAAAATACAAGTTCATTGTAGTGTAGTGGCTAACACTCTCGCCTCTCAAGCGTGAGGCCCCGGGTTCAATACTCAGTACTGACACTATTTTTTTAAAGTTAATTTACCTAAAAGTTGGTAGATTTCGCTCTTGTAACAGGATTTTTTTATTTATTTATATTAAATTTCAATGACATTTATTCATCTTGAGTTCTAACTCTACAAGAGGTATTTTATTGAAACTGAATAAATGTAGATAAAGACTTAATGTAATACATTGCTTCCTTAATCGACTTGTAATCACTGTATGAAATTGTTGCAACAGCTTCAAGATTTTTTGAAAGACACTTGGAATTTATAAGTTGTCATGATTCGGTCGCTTAATCTCTTGGTCACACTAAGAAGGCAGGGAGGGTTCGTCAACAGCTATAACAAGTAAAATAAACTAACTAAACTGTGTCTGCTTCGCCTCTCTGTATTTCTTTCTTATATACATGTATATATAAATCTTTTCCATCAACGCCGTTTATCTTTTTAAAGATATTTCTTGTTTAAAGTTTTTTTTTAATCCGATACTGAACCGGAAACTTCCGTAAACATATTGGTGATCGAATTCCTCCAGTTATCTGCATTCACTGGAATGTAATAGTTGTTCCCCGTGTTATATCGTAAAGTTTTCATTTTAGCGCAAGACATTTACCTATAGATTTGTTAACCTGGATAGTAGATGCAATGACCTAACAATTCCACTTACACGAACAAATGTGTACAGTGTACAAGTTGTCTTGTGATTCAAATTGAAACAACTAATTGCATAAGTATTTGTTTACCTGACTTAATTTAAAGATTGAATCGATATTTGATCGTGTTGAATTAGGTATGGAAAAATCTGGGTTGTGAAGTATAAAATGTTCTGTCAAAAAAGTGGTTTAAAATGCGTAAAACTTTTAGGTATTTTACTACTGTAATTCGACAGAATATTCGAAAAGGTAACTTTAACGTTCATGGTGCATTTTGTCCGGTTTATATTTAAAAGCGAACGGGTTACCAGCGATGATAACAAATAGTTTTTGTCTGCGATGTGCAGGATTAATATTCTCAGATCCCCTGTCAAAATTCTATTTTGTTTAGCTCCGCCCATTGCTTTCTCGCTTAGGGCAAATCCATTATTTTATTTGGGGCCCATACGCCGCTACACATGTCCACTTACAAAACTCAGAATGTATATATTGCAACATGATTTTTTCAAGAGGAACTTGTTCACGTTATCTCTGAGTGCAACAAAACAGCGCAACTGAAGATAAACTTTAAAAATAATGTACTTCAAAGTCTTGGTGAACGTATAACTAACGACATATTTCAACTCGATCATCTCACCTTTTTTCTAAAGCTCATGAGGGCACCATTAGCTCTCCTTTTAGAAAATACCACTAACGTACTTCTTCTAGAAATCGCTATTAAGTATATCGTCGAATGCGTTCACCAATACTTTGAATAATCATAAATACGTCTAGCCGATAACTGGCAACATTAGCCTAGCTGTGTCTTTGTTTCATAGCTACCTATATTTGCTTTACTGATGTTGTTTCATTGTGTTAATTAGTGAGTTTGTTCATATTTGTAATGTGTAATACCTGCATATCTCCTAATTTGGCGGAAATACAGATATTGATTGATTGATTGATTGATTGATTGATTGATTGATTGATTGATTGATTGAACATGCGTAAAATAATACTGACAACAATATCTAAGATTCTTGAAAAGAACTTTCAATGGTGAAGAGAGAAATTTTTATTTTATGTCATCCATTTTCGCGACCAGAAAATTGAAGGTCAAACACACTTTTCAAATAATTCGCATTGTGTCCATTTGTTAGACCAAAGGACCTTAGGTATCGTTGTCAGTAACTCATTACTCATCAAGACATTTAAATTGATGTTTAGTGTTGCTTCATTTTTGTGATAAATTTTAAATAGAATTTTAGGTTTTTTTTGGTCTTACTATTTTTTTATTACTGTTCTAACTTTTGTTAGCGTATGTTAATTAAACATATATTAAAAACATTGGTTTGTGCAAAGTTTGATGGAACTACATTGTGTCGTTGGAGAGAATGTTTTTTTTTATATTTGTTTTTGTCTATGGCAAAGCAATGACCTTAGGCAATAAATTAATATTTTAAGTTTAACCATTATAGCGCTGTATAACGATGTTTTAATAAACTGGTTTAAGCTAACCACTGCATGCCTATTTTCAGGTTAAAATTGTTCCCGGCTAAAAATGTTATATAAATTTCTGGAAAAAAAACGCGCGAAAGCAGACGAAAAGTTTTTGACGTGTCGTCATTTCATGAATAAATGAGGTGATTACAAGTTTACGTTTTCCACGCATAGTTCATGAATGTCTGTCATGTCTGTTGAAACAAGAAAATGTCGAAACTTGAAAAAAAAACGCCTAAACTCGCTATACTACAATTTTACTACAAGCTAGGAAAATTGCCTCTGAATACGAAGTAAATGGTTAAACTAAAAATACGTAAACAGAAGACTAGTCTACAGATGGTATGAACGCTTTCGAGAGGGAGATGATCACTGGATGATCGTGCAAGAACCTGAAGACCAGCAACACGAACGGATGCGAACGTCGAAATTGTTTTCGACGCTAAGTTGAATTGTTTTGTTTGGTTTAACACATACACCGTTTATATCTACTAAAATTAAGCAAACACGTATTAAATATCAGAATTAAGATAAGATAAATTCAATGTATTAAATGTGTATTTACAAACACCCATATTTATTCAAAATAATAAAATATTGTTTTAGGTCTGCGCAAAAAGAGAAACCACGTCCACACGGATTAAAATATTTATATACTATACTCCATATTGCCAAAGAGACACGACTGAACGCACATTCATGTCCACGGAATGCAGACACTTTTCCTGTAGACCTGACTTAGCTCCGAGTGACTTTGCGCTATTTCATACCTAAAGGGCGAACTCGGGGGATCAGCGATTTGAGAACCTATGTGAAATGCAGACGGAGAGCGACCGCATACTATCACGACTCCCTTGCGAGTGGTTTGTGAAGGGTAACGGGGCACAGGCAGTGTTATGAGTATGATGGGTGTTATTTTGAGGATGTCGCAGTGTTGTGACATTTTTAAGTAACGTCATTGATGTCGTATGCGTGCGACACTGGTCGCTCACGTGCCTTATATAATACACAGAGACACGGTTTCAACTGTCATATAGAAAAGGTGAAGGTCACGTCAAAAGGAGGTTGCGAGTAAACAGTGTTTTGTCGTTTTGTCGCTTTTCCGTATATAAAAATTAATTGCAACTACAGTACTGTGAACGTTTAATGTTACAAAATTTGCGTCTATCGTGCGTCCGTCTATCGCGTATCGTGCGTCCGTCTAACGTGTATCGTGCGTCCGTTTAACGTGCATCGTGTATAAAACGTTTTTAATTTTATCATGCAACGTGATTAAGTTACATGCTTATTCAAATTTATGTGATTTAATTTCAACCATTCATATTATTTTTTGAAAACATTTTTCAAATTTTTAGAAATCTCGTCCACAAATTATATGAATTGGCAATATCGTGTATCGTTCGTTTACCGTGTATAGTGTGTCCGTCTATCGCGTATCGTGCGTCCGTCTATCGTGTATCGTGCGTCCGTATATCGCGTATCGTGCGTTTAGTTTGTAACCTTAAACGTTCATAGTACGGTATGTTTCTAAAATACAATGATCCCAGGGATCTTTAAAAATAGCTGGGGAATAGTTGTCTCATGATCTGTGCCATCACTCTGAGCGTTGTTTACCATTCAACAAGGCGTTTTTGGAGAAAATCTTTATGGATAAGTTTCCCGGTAGACATATATTCGAATAATTCGGATATACATGTATATTATAAATGCGTATTTTTTTGGTAATCTTTTAATAAAATCTTGCCAATATTATGGTGGCTGATTTATGCCATTTCGTTTTTTCGTTATTTCGCCGCGAAATAACGCCAAGCGAAAAGACGAAATAACGAAAAAACGCCACGCGAAAAGACGAAATAACGAAAAAACGCCACGCGAAAAGACGAAATAACGAAAAAACGCCACGCGAAATAACGAAAAAACGCTATTTTTGCGCGAAATAACGAAAAGTCGCCGTGCGAAAAAACGCCAATTTAACTGCACAAAATAGCGTTTTTTCTAGTTTCGTCTGTCGTTCTTTCGTTATTTCGCTTGGCGTCTTTTCGTTATTTCGCTCGGCGTTATTTCGTTATTTCGCCTGGCGTTTTTTCGTTGTTTCGCGTGGCGTTTTTTCGTTATTTCGTTTTTTCGCGTGGCGTCTTTTCGTTATTTCGCTTGGCGTTTTTTCGTTATTTCGTATTTTCGCGTGGCGTTTTTTCGTTATTTCGTCTTTTCGCGTGGCGTCTTTTCGTTATTTCGCTGGGCGTTTTTTCGTATCTTCGCGTGGCGTTTTTTCGTTATTTCGTCTTTTCTCGTGGCGTCTTTTCGTTATTTCGCTTGGCGTTTTTTCGCTTGGCGTTTTTTCGTTATTTCGCGTGGCGTTATTTCGCTTGGCGTTTTTTCGTCTTTTCGCCTTCCGGTTGACATGCGCAAAGTGTAGCAACAGTCAAGCTGGGCATATGGGTAGAAACAACTATTCACGGACGGAAGGAGGGAAGGACAGACAGACGGGCAAACAAAGACCATTCCTATACCCCCATCCGGCTACGCGGCGGGGGATAGAAAGGGAAGGGCAGTGGCAGTACCAATGACTTTTTCCCAACCACCTCCACCAAAAAGTTTTGATTGGTGCGAGTTTTGAGAAATAAAAGTCAAAAAAAGAAATACAGGTGGGGTGTGATGGATAGGTGCCTGAATTCCTACCCAATCCCAACAACAAAAACATTTGATGGTTTGAGTTGATTAACAAATAAAATAAATTACAGCTCCGCGAGTTAGATGTGTCGCCTAACGAAATTTTTGTTAGTTTATTGATCTACAGTTATTAGCAATGTATTTGCACAAAATTCACATATAAAATAACCTTTTAATTGTCTGATTGCAAGAAACATGCACAACAAGTTAAGTCCTTGGCAAGAAAGGCACTAAAATCAATCAAGGGAATAATTTAAAAGAATGACAAGAAATGCTCTATAAAGTCAATCATAGGGGAATAATTTAACGACATTAATGGGACAAAATATGAGCAATATTGTCGCAAAGCATACCTAACACTGCTTTTACGAAAAATGAATACCAAGTTTGGAGTCATTTGAACATATTGTGACATTGTTACGCTCCTAAGAAGAAATGCTCTATAAAATCAAAGAAAATTAATTCAAAAACGGAAGAAGGTAGAGTTACGGTTCTTGTGCAGTGCACTTCGAGTCATTGCAAGGAACATGCATACCAAGTTTGGAGTCATTTGAACCTATGGTGACAGTTACGCTACGCACAAGAAATGCTCTGTAAAATAAATCAAATGGCAATAATTAAAAAACGAAAGAAGGTGGAGTTACGGTTCTTGTGCAGTGCACTTTGAGTCATTGCCAGAAACATGCATTCCGAGCGAAGAGACGCCAAGCGAAATAACGAAAAGACTCCAAGCGAAATAACGCCACGCGAAATAACGAAAAAACGCCGAGCGAAAAGACGCCAAGCGAAATAACGAAAAGACGCCACGCGAAAATACGAAATAACGAAAAAACGCCACGCGAAAATACGAAATAACGAAAACACGCCAAGCGAAATAACGAAAAGACGCCACGCGAAAAGACGAAATAACGAAAAAACGCCACGCGAAAAGACGAAATAACGAAAAAACGCCACGCGAAAATGCGAAATAACGAAAAAACGCCACGCGAAATAACGAAAAGACGCCACGCGAAAAGACGAAATAACGAAAAAACGCCACGCGAAAATACGAAATAACGAAAAAACGCCAAGCGAAATAACGAAAAGACGCCACGCGAAAAGACGAAATAACGAAAAAACGCCAGTTGAAAATACGATTTAACGAAAAAACGCCAAGCGAAATAACGAAAAGACGCCACTCAAAAAGACGAAATAACGAAAAAACGCCACGCGAAAAGACGAAATAACGAAAAAACGCCACGCGAAAATGCGAAATAACGAAAAAAACGCCACGCGAAATAACGAAAAGACGCCACGCGAAAAGACGAAATAACGAAAAAACGCCACCCGAAAAATACGAAATAACGAAAAAACGCCAAGCGAAATAACGAAAGGACGCCACGCGAAAAGACGAAATAACGAAAAAACGCCACGCGAAAAAACGAAATAACGAAAAAACGCCACGCGAAACAACGAAAAAACGCCAGGCGAAATAACGAAATAACGCCGAGCGAAAAGACGCCAAGCGAAATAACGAAAAGACGCCAAGCGAAATAACGAAAAAACGCCATGCGAAGCTAGAAAGAACGCTATTTTGAACAGTTAAATTGGCGTTTTATTACACGGCGACTTTTCGTTATTTCGCGCAAAACTAGCGTTTTTTCGTTATTTCGCGTGGCGTTCTTTCGTTATTTCGTCTTTTCGCGTGGCGTTTTTTCGTTATTTCGTCTTTTCGCGTGGCGTTTTTTCGTTATTTCGTCTTTTCGCTTGGCGTTATTTCGCGGCGAAATAACCAAAAAACGAAATGGCATAAATCAGCCACCATACAATATAATTAAGTTTTTTATGTCCAGCTGCTTCGGCAGTGATGAGTATATATGTATAACGTAAGTAACGTCGCATAGATGCGCGCTAAATTAAAACAAATCAAATGTAACGCCTAAACCTAATTTCATTTTACTCGCCAAAAATAGACTAATGGAAATTTGAAAATCAAATGTAAGCCTACAAACCACCAGAGAGCGATTCGCGTTATACCCCTATTTACTTCGTTAACCTTAATTTAAGAGTTATAATGCTAATAGAACATCTAATATTCGTCATTATTTCTTTCAGACTGAAGATACATTCAATCTTAATATAGCCACGTGAATGTCAGAAGAATTCCTCTGAAAACGAAGGAATATTTTATCATGCAGTATAAAATATGAAGTGATACGTATTCTTGAAATTATTAACTTTTCTTCCGAAAACAGTCTTCATCTTTTAATTTTAAAGTGAAAGTAATTTCACTTATTAGTAAATATAAGCCAGAAACAGGTAAATATGGTCAGTGATTATCTTCTACAATGTACATGTGTATGTATCTAAATTGAACTATTATAGGAAAGCGATGACCATTAGGCAAGAATACATATAAACAAATACAGGAAAGCTTACAAGGATAGCTATATTAATGTCTTAAACATTAAATTTAAAGAACGATGTACTTTGTTTTGTATTTTTCTCTATACGATCACACGAAACCTTATCACAGAAATATTTTCCTGTTTAATGTTACATAATTTTCCTGTTCTCAGGATCACTTAACACAAACGCATTGTCATCTCAATTAATAATATTACAGTCTCTTCCTGTTTTAGGCTTACTTATCACAAAACACATCAACACATTCTCACTTAAACTACTTTAGAAACAAAATGACTTATGCATATCGTGAATTGCCAAATACAGTAAACACAGCCTCCCCATACAGTCAAGAAGTAGAGAAAGATAGAGTATGCTTTATAAAATGATCAATTCAAAATAGACACCGCAAACAAGAAACGAAATTGAGTACCCGGGTGTGGTCGCATTGGAAAGGTAAGTAGCAAACAATTTGCAACCAGGGGTTTAAACCAGGTTCTATGGTGCATATACCTCACACTTGACCCAACATGTCTCATATGAAAAAACAAGTACAAGTGCGTTGGTGAAAAAAAAACAACTCCCAATCACCCATGAACTCGACAGTGTTGCAGGCAAAGGCACACAAACATACAAAACATAAAAGATAAAAAGCAATGTCAAGCTCCGAGATCGAAGCCCCCGGAGTCAAATAAGCATGAGCTAGATGACATGACAGGGATAAAATAAACAGATCGAGCTTCTAAAGAATTATAAAGATTTCCTTAGAAACCTTCATAAACGCTTAAACCCCTGCCTCCGTCGTGCAACCAAGGAGGTAAGATTATCGATCAGCTGTAGATGGGTTAAACACTAGGCATGCAGAGCGCTGTAAAGTATCATGTTGGTAATATTTCTTTTAGAATTTACAGATGTTTTTTTACGAATAACGTTGACAAATTAATATGGCCTTTTATTTTCTTTTGTTTATCAATTTAATCTCCATATAAAAACTGGCTGAGAAATACCTTGATGCAATAGTGATTTTAAACTTCACCCATATTAAATCTGGGTATCGGCGATAAAACTTGCAAAATGTTCTCCTTAATTTATGGTAACGATAATTACTATTGTTCTTTAAAAATTATATAAAGTAACTTAGTGTTTCTCTTACTTAACTTATGCAAACAGAACAGGATTTCAAAAACATCGCTTGAACTACCGAGATTCTGATGTGTTGACAACTAAAAATATTCATGGTTAATAAATATTTCATCATTCCTTCATCGCATTAATTTCTCCAGCTTAAATACTGACGTCTTAACGCATAACCTTTATCTTGACGTTGTCGTTTCATGACGTACATTGATAGAAATGCGTCAACATTTTATTTATGAACATAATCTGTAAAGTAACCCATTTTCAAAAAGAGTAATTTTTTCCGTATAAAAATCGTTTTGTGAAATATTAGCATAACGGACGTTTCTGCCTGGCCTCCCTTTAGTGCTTTTAAACGTCAATATTGAGACTATCCCTCCAAAACAAACTACGTTTTGCCAGTTCTATGAGTGGTCTTAATAACCGGGTTTTATTGTATTGCTTTAATAATGATCCAAACATAACAAAGCATATTTAGGTTCAAAAGGTCCATCACTGATATACATTTTGATGGAATTCTAATTATTTGTTTTCAAGGTGAACATGAGTGCGAGTTTCATTTCTAAGGTGAAGATAAGATTTAAACACATATAGGTCCGTGATGAACAGGAAATGATCTAAGTTCACGGCATAAATAGAAAGAAAAAATGTGCGTCGGCTGGGAATCGAATTAAGGCCTGTCCTCTTGGCAGACGAGCATTTTACCACTGAACCACCCACGATTGTGGTAGATTTTGTTTTTAATTCCGTCTATAAAAATAACACTATGTCAAGTAAAATAACAATATCAGGATTTTTAATTTTAAATGTACGGGTGTCAGTGTGATACGTTATGCTGTAATTCAGCCACAGATATCCTTTTACAGAGTGCAGCTGAGACTGGCATGTAACCGTTCAATAAAATTAAGCAAAATCTATTAGCATCATTTCTATTTTAGCCTTGTGGCGTCATATTTGAATTGACATACTTACACTCAAAAAAAGTTCTAATTGGTCAATTTTTGTCCGTATTCTTTTATTAGAAAGACATTGAATTTGCTGTTCATTTATGATCACATGCCAAAAACAGTCTTCAACTTAAGTTTTAATCTTGTATTTATTGACTTCGGAACAGTTTGGAGAGAGTTATCCTTAATTTTGCTAAAAATGCATTTCTTGCATAGAAAGGTCAAGCAAACAGAAATTTGCTCGTAATTTCTTGTTTTGTTTAAAAAGGACCCCTCATTAGTAGAAAAAAAAAACAAAAAATCTTATTAATCAACAGCTTATTTGCGTAAATAAATCCCTTTCAAAGCATCCAATTTTATAATTACCTCCCTTTCAATTAAAGACTGTTCTAATTTTGACCCTGCGGTGTTAGGAAATGGTATTGGATTCATTGAAGAAAACAATAAATGAATATGAAAAAGACATTAGATAATTGATTTCAAGACAAAACAGTTCTTTCCACAACCTCTCTTGACGAAGGGAAGAAACGAAACTAGCATACATTGTAAACATATACAATTGATGACCAATTAGAACTTTGGTTGAGTGTATAACAAACATGCACTTTTTCTCCCTCTTTTCTTTTCGCTGCATGGGGAGGCTGTGTTTCGTGAGTGTGGCGATTCCTGATATGCATATATCCCTTTGCTTTATGTGTTTCTGGCACTTTTGAAACTATTTTCTCTATTTTCGTACATACCAGTGCATATTTTTTAAAAATGAATGTAAACTTTAGATTCTCACATATGAGTGCTTCGGCGACATGGAGCAGAATAGCTTAAGACAAATGCCAAAATATTGCAGGCTCGGTTTGATTTAGCATGTTCATGGGCAAGAATGAAAATGAGTATTACTCTTCAAGAAAATGTTATTGTATGCCTTTACATTTCACTGAAAAAAAAACATCGTTCGGTAGTTTGGCTACGGTTCTCGGAGCATGCAGAGATTTAAATTGAGTGATACTTGCGGAGCCAACATCTGTCCTTTACTCTTTTTACAGTCCCATACCATTGGGATCAGTGATAAAGCACGTAATTTTATTAGAAATAGTTATGCGTGCTATTTATGGAAACATTCCAATAGCGCGCTTTACTGTTAATACATGTATTTCCTTGTGACATTACGTTGGTACGTTACTGAGAAATTTCAATGTAACCTAAAGTCGCCTTTTATATATTGGTGTTCTGAAGATTTTATAATGGCACAAAATAAAATGTTAAGAATAAATCTTACACCTCTAATGCTATCTTCTGCGTCTTCTGTCCAAACACCGCATACAAATAAAATCATTTAACAGTGGGCAGCCATCGGTTCGTTTAACACGTATACATTTATCTTTGACTAGCTCTTTCATAATGACAAGTCTGCAGAGTGTTCATTATACTAACTTATTTAAAACAACTTTTATTTAAAATAAACTGAAAATTCAACTCTAACCTTTAAAATCTCCCATTTTTCGAAAAAAGATATTTCTACACTACTTAAATAAATGACGGAAGACGCAGATCTTATCCTTCTATTTTCAAGGCCAATGCCAAGTGGTGTAGATGCTGTAATTATCTGAATTGGAAAGTTTTAACTTGAAATTCTCATAACTGTAGAGTTCAGCATGTTCAGTATTTTAAATAAAGGAATAGGTTTTATTTAATATATTTAAATATAAAACAGTTATATCGTCTATTTTAATTATTTTAAGAATACTGAATCGCCTATGGTTGTTAAAAATAAAAAATAAAAACAACTAGAAACAAAAATTTTAATTACAATACTAGAAACAAAAAATTTAATTACAATATAAATTACCTCTGGTTTACATACAATTGAAAATCCATCGAAATCTTGAGAGTGTTAAAATTCTGAGTATTGTTATAAGCCTGCCAGTCATATTGTTACCAGTGATCTTAAGGCAATCAAAGACTGCAGAATCCGTATTTTTTCTAAAAGTTCCAAATACAGAATTCCATCGAAAATTGATGTTCATGCATGCTGAAATTGCTGAATCCTTATACTTTATTGTAATCAATGGTGTAACAGAGAATATGCTAAGCCTAATGCACATTCTCACCGAAAAAAAAACACAACAAATATTCATAATTATTGACACTTGTATATCATTTTATGTTATTCAGATGTTATTCAAAAATGCAGTTGCAGATTAAAATCACTAACAGGTATGGTAACTTCTGATATGTATTGTTTGCTTTTTCAGTAAAAGTAGTGAAATATGAATGACCGGCCACGCAAGAAGACAAAGCCTACCCACACAGCCAGCAAGTAGAGAGGAACAATGAGCATGGATATAAAACAAAACATACAAAAATGAAGTTTAATTAAAATTTAGAAGTTTAGGGCATGTGCAGAAGGAAAAACACTATAAAGCCCACTTAAATATCCGATTGTACAAAGTACCTCCCTTTTAAATTAGAAACAGAACAAAATCCAGCTTTTAATTTTCCACAACCACATATTCTTGTTTTTTGTTTCTTTTTTAAAAAAGCCATAGATACTGGGCCGTCAACTACCAAGATAAACATGTTGTTGATCGAATTCCTTCAGATATTTGCATTCCCTGGCATCATTAATGTAATAGGAGTTGTTCATGTTATTTTTGTCAAGTTCTCATTTTGGCTCAGTATGATCTAGAATGCGTTAAATTTGTACGTATTTTAAAACGGCCATTTTGACAGAAAATTCGAAAAGAAACTTTACGTTTATGGTGTATTTTGGTCGGTTTATATTTAAAAGCGAACGGGTTACCAGCAGTTGATAACGAAATACTGTCTTTATATTAAAATTCATTTTTCTAGTTTTGTATGTAATATGAATGTCGAGAAGAAAATCATTAAAAATTAAAAAAAAATTAACAAATGTTTACCTCTTGTAACATTATACGCCGAATCAGCATAAACATTAATATTTATGATACAATACATTATACAAAGTTTTAACGAACATTCAACATCCATCTTAAATCTCTGACAACTAATTTTTATGTAAAAGTTACTTTATAACTACCAACACTATACACTATTAAACCATCAGACAATCAAAGATATTTAATTTCTCCCTTACTAGACAGAAAAATCTCTATTTTTAGCCGTGTGAGATTTCCTTATCTCGCATGGCCTTATCTAAGGCGTAAAAAAAAATTGTTTGTTTCCGGTATCCCGACCTACCCTAAAAAATCGGCCCGACCCTAATGTTTTTATGGGCTCCAAAATTTTTTTAAAAATTTGTCAGAACCTTAAAGCCTAATTGACGATAGTTGTGAATTTAGTGTATTATACCTACCTGGATGTTTTAGTGGTACCGTGCCTAAATCGATCATTCTCTAATGAGCGCTTTACTAACATTGTTTATAGAGCATCTCATGATAAAGACTAAAACATGTCTTCCAGCGTGCTTGGTGTGTATATTTCCAAATCATGTGGCCATTTAAAAGAAGATGTTTGTTCCTTACGTGCATACAACAGTTCCCTGTCTGTCAAGGACATTTTCTATTGTCATCACCCCCCTAAAACATCTGATACGAAGAGTTGTTTTGAAGCAGTCGGTTAATTTTCTTTCCCAAATGTGAATGACTCGTTGAATTTGAAGTCTTCAAGATCTATGACTTTAGATAAAACGTTGAATGTGTCAGATCTGGTACAGTTTAATGTGAAATATATTGTCTTCACATGCAAGTCTACTGACAGTGAAGCCCAAGAAGCAGCTGAAGTGATTGAAAATGTCACCAAAAAACAGTAAATGCATTCGAACTAATGTTGTCAGGGGGCCGATCAAGAATTACAAAAAAGAAAACCAGCAGGTAACAATTTATTTATTCGATAGAAAAATGTGTTTTTAATATATGCGCCTATCTGTGACAATTGAAGCCTTCATATATATATTGCCTCACTTCAGTGGAGCTCTTTTCAGAAATTGAATGTTTTTTCTATGGATAACTAGGCAGGCAATATTAAACATCAAAAATAAAAAAAATGGCAAGTTCAAAAGTTAAAAAATGTGTGCTTTTTACATTCTTAAATTGTTCGGGAAAAAATGTTCAAGAATTGACCAACTCCTATTCAAATCCCAAATATTCAGTGCTCCAGCCAGGATTGAAAAGGGCCAGGCGCTCTTGGCAAAGGGCACTTCAAGGCCGTCGAGAAGTGGGGGGAGTGTGGAATTATCAAAGGGTTGGTGATAAAAGCACGTTTTAGTTACTCATCATCAGATATCAGATCTAACAGTTTGTTAGATCTGACTTTAGTGAGATTGGTTTAAACTTTAAAATAGCCAGCTTATTGAGTTTTAGAGTGTTTTTGTTTGGAAAAATCTCACAATGACACAAGTATTAGCTTTGTTAGCCATTACACAAGTAAGGGCTATTCCATTTAAACATACACCCCACCCCAGGAAGGCAAAATAAGGAAATTCTATAGAGGGTGGTAAGTGTTTGTAGGGGGGGGGGACTTTTTACGCTTAATACAGTTCTAAAGGGGGGCGGTCCAATTTGAAAGTGCCTTCCTGGGGTGGGGTGTATGTTTAAATGAAATAGCCCTAATAGATTATATTCGACACTTTGAGCATTCAGTCTAACTAATAGAATGTGAAAAAACTGAATTTATATTAATCATATAACATTTTATTGCAATCATTTGTGTTACATTTTCAAAACCTGTGTACTGTATCTGGAAATTCATATCCAATTTAGCATATTAAGTCATTTTTCACAAATAAAAACTTTTTCCAAAAAAAAAACTTTTTCCTACCTACCTACCCTATTTTTTTGGGGCATGTTACCGGAAACAAACTTTTTTTTTTAGGCCTAACACTCCGCGTGCTCGCGTACTTTCGTATTATTGCGCATCGTATTAATTGAGCACTTTCATTATTGATTTAGACTACGTCACGATGCTTATTACTACGTCATTTAAGTTTATTATGTGACGTAATTAAACGAATGTTTACTTTTTCAAACAGAGCAAGCTGTTGATTATGTTTTATCAGGATTTATTTCAAAAATCATTTGGAAAGGATACACTTGGAGGTTGCTAAATTCTCAACGCTGGAACTTGGAAGTGTTTATCGTGGTATGAGTAGGAAAATGCTACTTTATTTTAGAGTGTTTCATTCTTATAGATCTACCGCTGTTGCGAGCTTCGTTAAACATCAGGATCTATGAAGAAAGTGAATTGAAAATAAAATAGGAAATATACTGCTGTTTAATCGGGATATTTCAACTGGTATGTACAATTCATTTTTTTTGAATTTTGAATTGTGACGAAATCACGAATAACCTTAAAAATCGCAGATCCGTTATCCGTTTTCAACGGATGAACCAGCTGTTTTCGTCCAATGAAAAAAACTATTAGTTTCCTTTCTTTTTTATAACGATATTGTTGAAGGCCTACATGTTAGGGGTGAAAAACTTTGACAGGACTGTGAATTCATGGCTGATTTACCGTTCCTAGTGGAAGTTACGCAAAGGAAATAGTTCTCTAAAATTCTTGCTTTGTTTTAATTTTTAAAGAATTTTGTTCAAACCTTAAAGAAGTAAGTGCGAAAAATAATCAATCATTGGTATTCGGCGAAGATCGCGGTATCCCAACCCTCGGGCAATGCTTTCTAGACGGAAACTCGGCACAGCCTCGTTTCCGTCTGGAAAGCATTTCCCTCGGGTTGAGATACCGCGATCTTCGCCGAATACCAATGATAGATTCTCTGTATGTTAAGTATATACTGATTAACAGACATAATTCGGCGTTAGCTGTCTAAGCTCACTTTTGACCTAGTTTTTTGACCGATGAAATGTTGTTACATGTAATAATCCTCGTATTCTATTATTATGTAGCGGGAAAATAAAATAAACTATTTCGATTGGTAGCTATTTACACCAGAGAGGCATCTAGCAGGGTTCAGAGGTATCTAGTGGGATTTTTATTATTATGCAGCGGGAAAATAAAATAGATTATTTCGATATGTTGTTAGTGGGTGTTGTTTACAATTACCGTAACGATCTTTATATTTTGTGTAAGTATTTCTACCTGGCACTTACATGTTCGAGCATTTTTCGTTTTTAAAAGCGATAATTGTACTGGGGAAAAACATGTTACGATTTAAATAACCAGTTAAGTCAATATTGATGGCTTGAATACAATTTTATATGGAATATTTTTGGATGTCAGGTAAAAACTTGCGTCTAATACACAGTGTAAAAGGAAAGAGAAGTGCAGATATTTTTAGTTCTTACGGTTTCCTTGCTAGTTCCTTTGATACTGATTGTTAATTTCAAGTACGAAAGACAAGCATTGTAGTGTAGTGGATAGCTCTCTCCCCTCGCAAGCTGAGGCCCCGGATTCAATCCTCACGAGGAACACTTTTTTCTGGACGAATTATGGGTCATGTATTATGTTTATTATTAACTATTAATAGAGGATGTTTAATATGTACATCTAGTTTGACCCAAAAGAGAAAAGAGGGTTACTAAAAAAGTTCAGGAAAGATGTTGTTTTGGTAAATACGTGTTTTTTGTTACTTAGTATTCAAAGTTATTGTTTTAGAAATGAAATGTAATGTTATAAACGTTTTTATGGGTAGAAACCTTAGTTTTTGAAGTGAAATTGTTGAGTGAATTTGACGAGGTAGAAGAACTTTTTGAACATCCCTTACAATAAGTTATGTTTGACTGCTCTCCCCTTTCAATAAGTTATGTTTGATTGCTCTCCCTTTGCATGTAAATATTGTATAGGAAGGATTTACAGGTAGCCAATATGCTAAAAATAGATTCACTGATAAGATTATTGACCTAAGCAACCTTGTTAGCCGTACAAATTTTTGTATGACTTGCATTCAGTTTACTAAAAATTAGCTTGTGTTGAGGCATGATCTGAAACCAAAATCTTTAAAAAAAGTTTAGTAAGACACAACAATGTTGCTATGGTGTTTGTAAAGGTGACTCGAGGTATACAGACAAAGATGGCATGAAAGATGTATCTTTATACCCACAAATGAACATAAGTTCAAAAAGTGGATAAGTGCATGTGGTCGGCTGTATTTCATTATTGACAAAGACAAAAAAATTTTAAAAGCGGACATGCAAATTCAGTTGATAGTTTGTTGGAGGAAAAGGACCTACAGAAGGAAATCCACACCCTGTTCGAGTTTCTTATATTCCGCTTTAGGTATAGAAAATTAAGTCAATCTTTTAGCTGTAGACATTTTTTGCATAGCAGAACAGTAATTTTCGAGGAGAAGAATTAATATAAGCTATCATCTGATAGCTTGTTTTCTCATCCTCTCAAATATATATGTATTGTCTTGCTCTGTTATACATCGATTTATATGTATTATTTGAAATAAATACTGTTTAAACCAATAGTAATTTTGCGGCACCTATATCAATTTTCTCTTTTGAATTATGGTACTATAAATTTGGAACCGTTTGCCCTAATCAATTAATAATAATGTCCTTCTCGTCCCCAGCTTCAATACCTGCCTTGCATCTAAAAAACAATTACAACAACATCAAAAACAATACATTTCATTTCTACATTTGATAAAATATACTTAATGACAATGAACAACAGGAAACAGATTGAACCAATTCATGGTCACATTTAGCAAAAAGTGTTGTTCTTTTATTTTCGGGGTACAGTTTTTATTACGCAATAACTTTTTAATTAATTAATAAATTTTCATAATTTTGGTATCTAAATTACTGCAATGCATTCGGTATTATGAAACTGTGAAAAATGTTGATAATATGTATATTTTCCTTGTCAAAATGCAATTATCCCCACCATCCATTTTTAATGTCCTTAAGTATATTAACATAATTACTGGTAAGAATACCTACATACATAATTAGCCATATTAATTTTACAATATCTTTAACATAAATATACAGACAAGATTAGTCATGATACATCATAAAGATACTGAAACTGCACCTGTTTCTGACCACCTCCAGCTTAAGATTATATAATGCATGCTTTAACTGCTTGATATGAAAATACTATGAGAATTTCTATGAATCTTTTCAATTAATGCTTGCCTTTTCCCTGACAAATATAAACCTTCACACTGTTATTTAAGTTTTGGTTAAACATTTCAATGCTCAGGTTATGTCAGATGAGCGAAACTTAACTCAAGGTTCAGAATTTTCTGTTAAATTTACAGCAAATATCTTATCACAAGGAACCATTGTTTACACTGTCTTGTACCACCTTCCTAGAAATGTGTATTATGTGGTACTGATAACACAATTTAATGACGTAGCTGTGAATCCTTCCTATAAAAAGGGTCTCGTTAACCTTTAACAATTTCATTGTGATCAAAGATTTCTTACCACTAATGTGGATTGCATAAAACACCTTTTTACTTTGTATCATTTAATTGCAACATCTATTTATGTCAGAAGTTCTCATGTCTATGTTTTGTGATATCTAATCTAACTAAATATTTTTAATACAGTGCTTAACTTATGTGGACAATATCCACTTCCCTCTAGCCAGAGATCTACTTCCATGGTGATGTTCTTGAAGATATCATAATCACATCATTGCCAGTCATATGTGATATTCAATAAAAGTTACCACTTATATAACTACTTATACTTGATGTCTATTTCATATCATAGGCCAAACAACTATTCACTTCATATGTACAATCAAATGGATCCAACCACAACTTGGCTCAAGGACATTACATCATTAGCATGAATGTCGTCCACATATAACACGTGTGTGTTATACTTTTCTTGTCAAAGTTTATTTACGTAAAAGATGGTAGAGTTCGCTCTTGTAACAAGCTGTTATTATTTTATATTAAATTTCAAGGACATTTATTTATCTTGTGTTCTAACTGTACAAGAGGTATTTTATTGAAACTAAATAAATGTAGATCAAGACTTAATGTAAGAAATTGCTTCTTTATTTGACTTATTATCACCGTATGAAATTGTTGCAACAGCTTCAACATTTTTTGAAAGACACTTTCAATGAATTTATGAGTTGTCATGATTTATTCGCTTAATCTCTAGGTCATACTAAGAAGGCAGGGAGGGTTCGTCAACAGCTATAACAAGTAAATTGAAATAACTAAACTGCTTCGCCTCTCTATATTTCTTTCTTTCTGATATGCAGGTATATATAAATCTTTTCCGTCAACGCCGTTTATCTTTTTTAAAGATAGTTCTTGTTTTAGTAATATTAAGCAATTATATTTTAAATTTAACTATAACTTTGTTTTGATGTTATGATCATCGGCGTATGGTCCTCAGATAAAAAAATGGGTTTGCCTTAAACGAGAACACAAAAGGCAAAAATATTTATAATACTCTTGAGTTTTATTACTGGCTGAGATCCTTTTGATGTATATAAAGTTTTTTTTCTGCTTAGATTAACAAATTGAAAACATACTATACACATCTCTTAATTACTGGATATTAATAAAATAAACTACATTATGCGATTGCATTATATACGAAACAGAAAACAAGGCACTCGATATATAAATGGACAGTGACAGTCTAGAAGTTTGCAACCACATTTGCAGGTGTCCAAATTAAGATGCCACTTACATGTAATGATATGGAAACGTTAAAAGTTACACTGCACGTGCTTAATGTGCACCCTGCAGTGCAGTAAAGATATGCATTAATATGGCTGTAACAAATGGATGGAATTACTGATCCCCTTTCAAAGACCAATAAATACTACGTTATATAACCAGAAAATGAACTATACGTAATATAATTAATTAACTAAAACAATATTGACACAATATCTACAATGCAGTCCACCTTATATGGGTTGCACTCAATTCATATGAAATCTCAACTGGGCCAATACGAGATAACCTGGACCAATACGGGTTTTACTGAGCCAATATGAGATCGCATGATTCTGATTGGATAATGAACTGGTCCAATATGGATTGAATTACTTCCTCTTAAAAACAAAAATGCCGCCATTTTGGAATTTCTAAGTCGAATTTTTATGGATAAAAATGATAATAGATAGTGTGACTTTGGACACGAGGTGCATTTAAGGTAAGCGGCAGAGGATAAGTCTATGTTGCCGCTTTTGGTGGTTTCTTTCTGTGTAATGAAAATCTTTGAGTTTATCTAACTCGTTAGTACAACAACAACGCGGCTGTCTGCAGCAAGAAGTCTTGAAACTAAAAGATAGTGAATTTTAGTGGATTATTCCAAATTTGAGCACGTTTATTGAGCGTAACATTGCAAAAAGAATCAAAACTTAGTTTGGATAGCTTACAGACATGTTAAATTCAGTATTTACATGTGGAAAACGTGGATGGAATGTGCCAGAAAGAAAACTTTTTTTGGATATATCTGGAGAAAAACTAAATTCAGACTGGATAAACAAGAGACTTGGCTGCCACAGTGTGTAGTAATGTTCAGGCTGTTTTTGTATTCAAAACAAAACAACCTTCATATCTGCATCTCCTTGGTAGCTTTTACCAGCCAGGTCACTAGCGTAGATTGAAGATTGAACATTTAAATCAGAGCTGACACTTTATCTCTTCAGACCGGTAAATAAGTAATTTTAAAGTCTAGAACTATGGATATTTTGTTAATTAATAACATTGTCATTAATCAAGTGAATTCATATTGGCGTTGTTATTGGGCCTCGGGCAGTCATATTAGCCCTCGGCCTACGGCCTCGGGCCAATATGACTACCCTTGGCCCAATAACAACGCCAATATGAATTCACTTGATTAATAACATTATAATATTATACAGTTGTATACAGCACGCAAGTGGATCGTTTAATAAACAACTTATTGCTATATATGACATTAATACAGTCATAACGTCTATATTCTGATTTACTACACGTGGGAGTTTAATGATTTAATTTAATAGAGACTTACCTGAAAAGTGAAGATCAAATGGGGCGCGTCGCGGGAAAGGTACCTTCGGACAATTGACGTCAATCATTAAAATTACGTCATAAAATTGAGCAGACGACATTGATTATTATGCATTTAGCGTTAAAAATGTCATTTTATTGCCAAAATGTGTAAGAAAAGCACTTGTTAGTTATGAGCAATTGGTAGATAGTTGTAAGTTCTTTCTAAATATAGTAACAACTAAAATGTCACAAAATATGACCGAAGGTACCATTTCCCGTGGCGCGCCCCAAATATAATACTAGTGCTCCTTGAGCACGGGTAAATGCCCATCAAAGTAAAAATATCTTGCCTGTACAATGTATTACTATACTCTTCACATATTTATACGATATGTTCTCGTAAAAACAGGTGGTCCAGAAGCAGTTTAATTGTAATCGACTTCACCTTAAAGGTAAGTCTCGTTTTAAATTATTACTTATGCGTCATTCGTCTGTAATAATTCTTTTCGTTATTTCGTTAGCTCATGTCACCAAAACAGATGTGTTGTAATTTGTGTTTTCAATAAAATTAACATACTAAATGTACAAAAAGAAGCTCAATGTGAAGCCAATACCAAACATAAAGAAAATAACATAGAGGATATTTGTTTTTACCAGTGTAAGATAGAAATTTATTTCACCGAGTGAGCTCCGGAATTCGTATTTTCACGAGTGGCAAAGCCACGAGTGAAAATACATAATTCCGGAGTTCACGAGTGAAATATATTTCTATTTTTCACTGGTAAAATCAATTTTCTTTTTATTTTATGCTTTTAGTGCATATTTTGCGTGAATTTGACAGAAAAGTTGCAAGAATTGGCGCCAAAACCGCTTGTTTATGACGTGACGTCATGACATCAAATATACAAATTTGAGCCCGTTTTCTAAACGTTCTCATTCGGTATGTTATGTGTGTTTGGGTACCAACGTGAAAAAATCAGTGAAAATAAAATGATATTCCACTGTTTGAAAACAGTGAATTACCACTTTAATTTCACTGTGAAAATTCTATAATTCACTGAAAAGCATAAAATAATCAAGTCTACTTTTTGTATTCTCTCGTGTTAACTAATGAGGTTTTACTTATGTCTATCCCTCTGGGGGAGACATATTGTTTTTGCCCTGTACGTCTATCCGTCTGGCTGTCTGTCCGTCTGTCCGTCTGTCACACTTCATTTCCGCTCAATAACTTGAGAACCCTTTGACCCAGAGCCTTCAAACTTTATAGGGTGATAGCCCTTATTGAGTAAAAGAACCCTATTGATTTTAGGGTCAGTAGGTCAAAGGTCAATGTCACAGTGACCCAAATAGTGAAAACCGTTTCCGCTCAATAACTCGAGTACCCTTTGACCCAGAGCCTTCAAACTTCATATGGTGATAGCCATTTTTGAGTATAAAAACCCTATTGATTTTGGGGTTAGTAGGTCAAAGGTCAAGGTCACAGTGACCCGAAGAGTGAAAACCATTTCCGCTCAATACCTCAAGTACCTTTTGACCCAGAGCTTTTAAACTTCATAGGGTGATAGCCCTTATTGAGATAAAGAACCCTATTGATTTTGGGGTCAGTAGGTCAAAGGTCAAGGTCACAGTGACCCGAAGAGTGAAAACCGTTTCCGCTCAATAACTCGAGTACCCTTTGAACCAGAGCCTTCAAACTTCATAGGGTGATAGCACTTATTGAGTAAAAGAACCCTGTTGATTTTGGGGTCAGTAGGTCAAAGGTCAAGGTCACAGTGACCCGAAGAGTGAAAACCGTTTCCGCTCAATAACTCGAGAACCCTTTGACCCAGAGCCTTCAAGCTTTATACGGTGATAGCCCGTATTGAGTAAAAATACCCTATTGATTTTGGTGTCAGTAGATCAAAGGTCAAGGTCACAGGGGCCCGAAGAGTGAAAACCGTTTCTGCTCAATAACTTGAGTACCCTTTGACCCAGGGACTTCAAACGTCATAGGTTGTTAGCAATTATAGAGTAGAAGAATCCTATTGATTAGGGGGTCAGTAGGTCAAAGGTCAAAGTCATAGCGGCCTGAAGAGTTAAAACCATTTCCGCTCAATAACTGGAGTACTGTTTGACCCAGAGCCTTCAAACTTCATACGATGGATGTCCTTATTGAGTAGAGGACTCCTATTGATTTTGGGGTCAGTAGGTCAAAGGTCAAGGTCGCAGGGGTCATGGCGCAGGGGTCATGGCGCAGCGGGGGGAGACATGCGTTTTTCTAAAAAGACATCTAGTTTAAAATTGTACCCAGTCCTTTCCCTTATGGCTGACTCTTTTAAATTACCTGGTTGTTGACACTAACTCTGCAACTGTAAACCGAACCGTAGCTTGCTGAATGTCTTTTTTTAATGGTATGATGTTTTTATTCGAACTTGCTTCCTTTTTTATTTTTTGATGTATTTAACGTAGATTTAATTAAAAAAAACGACTGGTAAAGAACTTGAATGACATGATAACTGTACATGCATTTGTTTTAAAAGTGTGTTTTATGTACACAAATAAGTATTATTGATATAATAAACTCTAAGAAATTCCACACAGCATGTCCGAAATGTAAACTAATGTTTAATATTAGTGACACAAACAATTTGTGTAACGAACAATAACGAACAATGAAACAAAACACGCATCTTAGACAACTTGTTGCTGTAACACTCAATAGAAATCTTTCAACTGTAATAAAATTACATTCAAAAAGTGTCTCTAAATGAGAATTAATTCGCGGCCCGAAGTTGAACCGAGGCTCGTCGAAGCACTTATTCTTGCATTTTGAAAATAAATGGGTTTATTACAATTGTTTTGGCATATGCGTTGCCTCGAACAGTCGGGCTCGATATTGTTTGGTATGAAACGGTTCTCTTCTGGTGTTAAACTAGTTGAAAACATCATGTTGGAAGACTGCACGGGACAAAGTTCTTTTTGACTTAATAACGCTTGGTATTCTACAATTCTGGGATTTCTAATATTTCTGTTCATTCATGTAGATACTTTGCACATCTGAAAAAGAAATGCATACATACATATAATTCATATATAGATAAACTGATATCTTTTTAATAGTTCGTTTTCCTTGTTGTGCTCCGACTCCTTGTTTAAAAAAGTACTTGCAGAAAACTGCATGTATGAGAACCAAGACCGAACTCTGTACCGCTTGCATGCTGATGCGGCATTGGTATATGATCAATCATAAATTGTTATTGTTCCTATATAGGAAACTTCGGAAGTCAATAAACTCAACAAATATTTGGTTGCGTATGATGGCAGGCAGTAATCGACATCTATATTGCTGGACATTCCTCTTTGGTCTGCGTTGAGCGCATCTCAATATCAATTCGATTTTGAACCATCCTACACAATGATATGCATATGCCTATGAACATGGAATATTTAGATTAAGTTTGCCCTTAATGATAATAAATTGTTGTCAGAAATAAAGAAACATAATAACTTTTATAGCTGCCAATTATGTTTCCCTTTTAATATAAATGTCATTTATTTTTGAGAGTTCATGTCTAGTGAAATGAACTAGAACAACGATATCCTTTTTCTGAAAAGACGACTATTATATTTATTTTAATCCAGCTTCGTTAACTGCTACATGTGGGTTTTTGCTTGCTGGAATTCGTGGAGTCCACATTATCTTTTCATATTCCGAATCATGGTATGAATCCCTGCAGCGCCATGTACAAGATAAATTTATTAGGAAACGTAATATATCGGGTTTCGAACATAAATTTCAGATAAAGAAATACATTGACTACACTTAGTAACGGATTGACTACACTTGGTAACAGCCATTTACAGTGCCACCATACACTTATCTTTTTAGTGGAAGACTAATTTATTAAAAGTCAAAACATACACATGTGATATTTCAATGTTTCCTTTCTTAATTTGCAAATATATTAAAATATATTGACATATAGTCAACAGCTACATGTATATTCGGAAAGTATTTTACTTTTGCTATATAATTGTTATCCCGTTACTATCTAGATATCATTTATTAATATAGTCCGTTTTACTTGTGTTGTCATCCGGAGCTGTATCCGGCACCTCTGATTCAATTGTTTCATAAACACGGTTATCAATCGGCGAAAATTCTGGTTCTGTATAAATGTTGTCTTTCTTCTTCCTGAATTAAAGCAATCGAATACAGTTTTATTTGTGCAGTTTTATTGTAAGCTGTAACTTTTCTTAGTTTTTGTGGCATCTTGTACGTTAACGTGTTTCAACAAACAGTAAAAGGCACAGGGCAGGAAAGAAAATAAATCAAAGCAGTCTTTCACAGGTAATAAATGCGATGCGCATAGATTCTAGATTGCACCAATCTTACACTTTCCCCGTGAGGTTTAGCACCAACTTGCAAATGGCAAATAAGGCAGAGCACTAATATTTATGAATTGTTTTAACCAACCAACTTACTAACTCTATTTACGTTAAACGGAAAAGAACAACATATTATAATGTCTTTATTGATTTAGCGCATTCCAACAAATATAGTGTAACAGTTAGCAAACATAAAATGTATCCACAGTACAAAAAAGGGTAGTTTTGTTAAGTAATATTAAACATCTGCGTTCGAGGGTAATGCTGTAAATGTCAATAAAAAACTAAGTACGTGTTAGATTTACTCCTCCGTTTGAAAATGACAGCCACTGCAATAGCTACCAGTAACAAAACCGCTGCAGCAGCGATGGTGCCACCCAGTGCAGCGGTTGACAGTCCTCCTTGCGAGCCACTGTTTCCATCAGCTGATTAATTATAAAAGAGAGATGTTGGATTACGGACAGTAAAAAATTGATAGGTAAACGGACTCCGAAGTAAATTGTTATATTAACAAGTTGTATGTTATCATAAAAATTATGTTTTGATAACATAAAACAGCATCGTCAATGACACAGTTTATTAAGGTTATATAGCTGTTGTTACCTTGAAGTTCATTGCACCGAGACCCAACATAACCAGGCTTACAGCCCAGTGCACATTCACCTGTCGAATGATCACATACAGTGTCGTCCAAGCAATGTCCACATGTTGACGCGCATTCAATACCGTATGTACCAGCTTCACAAACTAGTTTTAAGGACAAAAATCAACCATGAATTAAGGTAATTTACTAAATTAAGTTCACTCATAAACGAATTGATACAGTTGCGATATGCAATTTTTGGCGTGATGATCCTAGGAAACTTTGTCACATTCGTTTATTCTTTATTTTGGATCCAATAAATATTTTTGATAAAAATATCTGACAATTACGCTTATGTCATACAAATACATACAAAAAGTATTAAAATATTTATCAATCTTGGCCATGTAATTATTAATCTTGCAAGTGGCTTGTTTAAAACAATTTTCTTGAATTGATATGTTTTTCATTTTTCCAAATTTGCATTTTGTTTCAAATGTGAACACGGCATACACACTGGATAAGTGAGAAAAGTTAGTGTTATAAAAGTAAAAAAAATAAAGATAAATTATCAATTTCTCTAAATTTCCAACGAAACACAAAAACTGAACAACACAAAAATCATTTAAAGCGGCATTACTTCAATTTAACCCGCTCTTGTATGAAATATTACATGTATTTGGAACTATAGGCACAAATTTGCAGAATTAGTTCGGGCTAAAAAATTTTAATTTACTAAAATAAATTTGGTCCGCGCGACTAAAAGCGAAAGGAGGATTCCGAAACGTCACAGAAATCGAGATCGCGCATGAAGTGGTCTCTTCGTCGGTGCTAAATATAGCTCCATTATAAATAGTTTCTTAAAAGTTCGTTAACGATAACTTAACAATATCATTGAAAATCCCGTCTATAAGAAAGAATTCGATCGACCTTCTGTGTTCTGTTAGAGAGTCTATATATTGGAGTCTATATAGACAAATATGATTTTTCAATAGTATATTCTTACTTAAGTTTAGGGCTGGGGCTTTAAAGGCTCTCGTGAGTAATATAATACAGGCGACAATGTTTCGTGTCTTTGTTTAAAACATGTATTCCGTGTTTGCTATTTGTCAAATCTATATCAAACAAGAACACATGTAAAAGATTATATTTTTCTAGAAATGCTTATAATAGTATAGTGTTCAACGACGTTAAAAGGATGTACGAGGGTTGTCTCAATAAATCATAGACAATCTGAATAATGGGAAAACTACTGAACACATGTTTATGCAAGTTTCACAGTTAGTTAAGACATCATTTGGTAACTTGTATGCGAAATATCGAGGAAAAGTAGATTACCATAACGAAATTGCAAACAAGAGGACCTATCGACGGGAGGCGCACGTCGCAACGTCATTACAATGCTCAAAAAGCTCTTTCCTGAAGTACTCTTAAAGACATATCCTGGAATTACTTCCCACGGGGAGAATTCCTTCATTTTTTTCAGAGATGTCCTCTGATATATTACAAACATAAAGGGAGGTTTAAATGTATGGGTCACCTCGTCCGTTTTTGAATTACACACCTATTTTGAATACCACTCTTTTGAAAAAATTTCGGTCTAAAATTGACATAAAAGTGTCATACAAATAACAACATAAAGACAAATGTATTATCACAAACTCAATAATTCTTTCTTAGATATTTATAATAAAGATGTCTAACTGTTATAGAGTAATACAACTGAAATATTTGTGATAATAACAAAAAATGATATGAAATTTGTTCACAGTCGTCGTTTTTTGAATTCAGCAAAATAACGACAAAATTTAAGCATTTTGGCCTATAAAAAAAATTCTAGCGGGGAAATTTTTTTTATATTTCCTGTATATATAGCCTATCTTATACACTTAAAGATATTGGAAAAAAATGTATACTTTGCCTTGCTACTTTTTGAGATATATTACAATTATTACCTCCCCTTAATAGGCAAAAACACCTAATTTTTCGAATAATAATGAAAACTTAGTAGTGATATCTATTTTGAACATATACCTTAATTTTTTGCTGAATTCATATTTAAAATTACCAGAATAAGAAATATCAAATAGGTTAAATGAAAATTATACACAAAATGAAATAGCAGTATACACAAACTATAGTACATGTATCTATCCAACTGTTCCGATGTTTTTTGCTCAATCTTTGTTCAAGTAAGTGAAAACCGTTTCTATTATTCTTTTTAGATTTGTTACTCTGGGCTTCCCATCAGACAGTTTTTTTTTAAATAACTGAGTTAAACCTTCTAAACCATTTCGAGTAATGGTCAGTTTCAAATGCTGAAGTGAAAGTCCAGAGCTTGCGATTTTTTTCACCATTTCACTTGATAGGATCTTCTCATTTATCAAAGAACTCATTGTAGACATATTACAGTCACAATTATAATTCTATTTATAGATGTTCACTGAAGATGTAATTGATTCACTGAATTTAGACATAATTTCCACACTTGGAGCTGTATGCTTCAGTAACTGTTGAAGACTTCTAACATCGGCGGACGCATCATGAGCATCATATTGAATATTGAGAAACTTTTTCACAAGAAACTCTTGTTTATAATATTCCATGTCTGGATATTCAGCTTTTGGATACAATGATTTAAATAGTAGTAATGTATCACAACTTCCCACAACTGACTCTTGAAAAGCACCAAGAATTCCACATTTTTCAAAAGACCTTATAATTCTGGGTAGATCAAATTTTCTGAAATTGTGACCAACTAAAACACTTTTTCCCACTGATTGTAAGAAGTCTAGGAACTCCAATAAAACATTTCTCAAACTATCAGACTGTACTGGCTTTCCATTAGAAAACATTGTATTCCCAACTACTGTTAAACCTGTAACATCTGAAGCAGCTTTTGAAATGTGTTGCTCTGGTAATATATATTTATTAAATTTTTCTTTGTCACAAACTGCAGCCAGTTGTGTGATATCACAATCTTTACTGAGAGATGTAGTTTCTATATCACAAAATACCAAAGTAGAAATATCTTCACAGTTGATTGTAGAAGACAATGGTGCTGATGTTGGCGGTGGAATTTCTGTTATTTCTAAGGAACCAGTTAATGCAATTCCTGATTTATATGATGTTCCTTCTCTAAGTTCTTTTTGAGCACATGTATATTTATTTTTTTGTTTTCTTTCAAGTTTTCTTTTTTTAAATATTTTGCTGTTTTCAAACTGCAGTCTTTTTAATCGTTGATTGTCCCTCTTAGCTGCTAATTTCGCATAAAACTTTCCCGGTGATAGTCCTGTTTTTTTATTGATTATATTGATATAAGAGCAGCCAACATTTTTCTGGGAAACTGCACAACTCATTCTGTTTCTTAAACTCACAGATGCAGAAAAGTGGCATCTCTTGGGGGCTTTTGATGCCAACATGTTATTAAAGGACTCATCTTCTTTCGTAGAGGCTGCTGGTGCAATTTTGTCAGCATTGTTAATGAAAACCTCAAATACACGATCAAGCTCTAATCGTAACTGTTCTCCAGAGAGATCTCTACCATAGGGAGTAGCACTATGTTTGTATGTTTCGGGTTTTTTTTTAAAACCACACCATGATTCGCAATTGTCATGCTCCCCATATGCATGAGGTACTATTGTTTTTAATGCAGCTGCCAGTTTGTTGGGGTCACCTTTATTCTGGATGACACTATAACTAAAACACTTCTGGAGCCACTGAATCACTTTTGTTGAAAGACACTTATAACTTTTTTGTAGATTGTATAAACTGTTACCAAGGTGTTTTTTCGTGTGATTCATGACTGACCACTTTGTAATTGGATGACTAACAGCGTTACGAATTTTTGCCATTGTAGTTGCATCATCATCCATTATCAAAACTCCAACTTGAACATTGTTCGCCTCTACTTCCTGGACAAGACAACTTCCTACATCTGGCTCCATAGCTTTAGAGCTCCCTTCCCAATTCTTTGAGCAATTATGTTTCGGTGTGACATTACCTTTATTCATATAGTATGAGCATTTTCTGCAGTCTTTTGAACGTATGTCATAAGCCAAAACTTTACCGGACTTATTACCAAACATTGTTCCTGCTCCTGACTTACTGTCATAACACCGACCAGAACCCCTCTTCTGCCATCCCATATCATATTTCACAGCCAGGGAAGGTGTTTGATCTACTTGCTCTTCACTAAAATAGTAAATAAGTTCATGATGCAATAGACATTCAAAGAAAACAAATCTGGCATACTTGTAAAAGAAATTCTTAAAATACATATACTATTACATAAATGTGACCATTCAAGTATATACAGTCAACTCTCGTTATATCGAACTCAGTTATATCAAAATTCTGGCTATATCAAAGCATTTTGTTCGGTCCCGATATAGTACATTGTATTTCTTGCATAATTTGTATGTTTATATCGAATTCTGATATATATCGAAATTTTGCTTATATCGAAGCATTTTTCCGGTCCCAAAACATGTTTTACATTAATATTCCATGTCGGTTATATCGAAGCACTGAAATGTCTAGCACTTGTCGCGGTAATGACTATCGACAGTGTAAAACGTGTCAAAGGAATTCACAATTCAAATAAAAAATATCTAGGTTTTAAACATACATGCTTGATTATTAAAGGTGTGTTTAATAATCTTTCATCCTCAAGAAAAAAAATCTTACCACCATATCACTGGTCAATGGTCAAATGAACCATCCCATAGCATTACTGTCCATATTAAACTATAAATTTGTAGTTACCTACGGGTACTGTTGGTTAGTTCTACCTCTTCTTGTAATGCATTCATGCATGTTTCCTTAGCAACATTGTTGATGTGTGAGCTCAATTCTAATTCTCTTGCCTTCATACAGGATGAATGGAGACCAGGAATTTCCATCACAGACATGAAGTTTTCAACTTGTCTCATGGCAGTCCCACTGTGCATCATAGCTGCAAAGAATTTGTTTTTATTTACTATGATGCATGAATATGTTTTAAGTTTCAAAAGAAATCTGTTTTTAGAACCATAAATAAAACAAGATATCATTAGAAATGAGGTAAGTATTACAACATTATTCAACAGAGTGACCATGCTTACAATAATAAACTAAATGCATGATGACAAACACTATTTTATAGTAAAATCGTGTGATATGATTATGTTAGTATAGAAAAAAGAACAGCTGGTTTTCTAGTTTAGTATTTGTTCATTCCAGGAAGATCTATGACAAAAACTACAAAAAGAAAAAAACAATAATGGTATTACACTTGTAAATGATAAAGGGAACATACACAACTTTCTTTTTTATTTTTCATAGTTATTACATTATGAATGTATAAAGATTTTCCACTGAATAGTATTAGTAAAATACTTCAGCTCTTGTTGTATATACCTCTATATTTAGTGTAGAAATTATAAAAGAGGTTAAGCACTAGATACAGGATTATATACAGGATTAGATATTGATCTACACTAGCAAATTACACACCATTCCCAACAAACAACTTACTTGTTCATCTGCAAAGTTCTGTTTTCTGTTTAAAGTAAATAATTATGGCCATAAACATACAAATTATGAATTGACAGGAAACTGGAGATTCAGATAAGTGAAAAACTGGCCTGAAAAAATATTTTTATTTGTTCATCCTTTCCTTCATGCAAATAAATATTTCAGTGTGATGTGTAGTCATTTATTCGCCAACAAGAAACACACAAATTTATTTGTCTGGTGGAAAATGGGAGATGTCACAAATTAATATATTAATTTTTCTTTTACCTAGAGCAGCTTTTGTGTTGATGTCGAAAACTTTGGGTCCTTGCTTGTTCACACGATGCCTTTTGTTGGTTTCAACAGAATTAATAACACCACAGGAACAGTTAATATAGAAGAGGGATCCAAAGCCATATCTGGTCTCTTTAGTGATATTTGCAAGTTGTAATGCTAGTCCACAATCTGTACAGTACAACTGACTTGCTAAATGTCCAATTTCGACTATCCTTCTGCCGTTTAACCAAGTATTATTATCGTTAACTTTTGGGCAATCGGTCATGTCTGGATTGTTG
Source organism: Corbicula japonica (assembly GCA_038501625.1). NCBI lineage: Eukaryota > Metazoa > Mollusca > Bivalvia > Venerida > Cyrenidae > Corbicula > Corbicula japonica. The sequence goes on along the minus strand of JAZAYU010000093.1, from coordinate 1,068,383 downwards.
ATGCTATCCGAAATAAGACTATCCGTAACCTGCACACATTTCTGGTCTTTGCGTCCAAACTGTTTAATTTTATCAACACATAATGACTTCCTACTCGACAAAAATTGTGTAATTGATTTGTTAATTTGTTTGTTCGCGTTAACTATCCGATTTATCCGAAATACGTTAACTTGGTAAACAGCGAAAGAAACGAATCGGCGAAAAGAAGAAAGTACCGAAAAGTGCATGCGCGGTAAAGATGCGCATTGGCCACTCCCGGATAAGTCATTAAGTATGTTCGATACACTGACGATGTCTGTCCACCTGACTATTAAATACATTAATGTAAAACTATGTTGAAAGACTTTTTTGAAGGCCAAGCCTTCTGATCTCGTCGCAGTTCTCAAATTTGCGACCCATGAGCCCGAAAGTACAGCACGTCTACGGAGCGAGGTCCGGTGAGTGCGGGGGCTGACTGATTCTAAATATTATTTCATTTTTACCACGCGAAAACTTTCTGCGCCACTTGCATACCAATGCTATAGATATGAGCATGCTTCTTAACTTGTTTTTATTTCTTAAGAATGTCTTTTGGTGTCAATTCGCTTTCATCACAATAATGGATGATCGAAATGTGCGCCGCGGCTTTTTCAAACGTTGCGACTTTCATAAGAAGTTAATGATTAGGCCTAAAAAAAAATAGGTTTGTTTCTGGTTACCCGACCGACCGTCTCCAAATAGCGCCGACCGTAACTTTTTTTCAGCCCTCCCAAAAAAATTGTATGAAAAGCCTACCGGGATTTTGACCGACGAAAAATTCTGTTATTTTCGGACACAATGTCCGGTGCAAAATAACAGCCAGCACCGTTTCATTTTTGGAAAATTTACTTTCACTTTCTTCTCCGGCGTGATTTTTGTCCATGTAACATATGTAAACACCGTTGCGTGTGCTTTCGGGTCAACGTTGCTAATTCCATGATTGAATTCGCCGAGGTAAACAATCATGGATGTCAACGTTCGGCGAGCCAGTAAAAATATTCTTTTTGATCCACCGACGACTTCATTGTAGAATTAAGGCAGCAAATAGATTAAGATTTCTGTTCGAAGTGCATACGTGATACGGCGTATATGCAGAATCGTTTAATAATGGCTTTATGAGTGAACAATTATGTACTGATATCTGTATCGTAAAATGAGTGAAAGAAACAGCACTGATCAAAATATTAACCATGCTTTGGTGGTAGTGATAGAACTTTTACCATCTTTGACGGGATATGTATATATTTGATTATGTGTTATTTACAACAATATCACGAATACAGCTAAAAACGACTTCATACGAGTTGAAAGTGAGACACAGTGGTTGCAAAAAGTGGTAGGTATTAAGGTAAGTATATCCAACATATTTTTTTTACAAAAAATAGTCATGAACAAATCAACAATATCCACGCATTAAACCACATTACGGCATTACACATCTAATTGTAATTAAAAGAATAATTATTTATATTACATGTTAAGGAAAACAATTCAACTTTAAGTTGAAACACTGGTTTATTAGTTTCAATGGAAATAAAATATAAAATGCAGTGAGTTTTCCCTTTTCTACACTTCAATACCTTAAAAGATACCTCTAAAAAAGATAGATATATTTCCGGGCAAATAAACTGTAACCTGTCACCTCTTTCAAACAGCATATTCAATCGGGAGTTAAAAATCTGTTACAAATACACAGGAACATAGGCCTATCCGTTATCGAGACGTTATTGGTACATGTACTTACAATAATCCACGTTCAAATTCCATTGTCTCTATTAAATTATCACATAATCCGCACAATTCAAAAACAAACAAAAAGAAATTTTCTCAAAAATGTTTTAAAAATACTCGTAGATTAATGTACATTCCTTTGATCCGCCTTCCCTGTTAATTTCATACGGAGACTTAATTTGATTGACAGTCAGTATGGAGGTAAACATTGATACCAACCGTCAATGAAATGCAACTTCAAAGGAAATTGTCGGCTCATATCAAGACCGTGTTGTTTTATCGGTTCTGCTTTGAAATCGTTTGATCTACAAGAAGTGTGTACGTGACATTTGTCAATTTTAGCTGAGTTAAATTGGTTGATGATGCAATAATACTGAAATATGATACTTGAGATAAAATTGGGATGTAATTTATTATGGAATATGTTCGCATTGGTTAGTGTTTTAATCAAAGACCTATATAGGTAATATATAGGTCTTTGTTTTAATACTTATTTTACATTCACGTTGTAAATTTCGCGGTGACATAATATAATTTGAAACTTTGATTTTGTAGCAGTACATGACAGAAGGGTCTGTTAATCAATTAATAAACATATAAATGATGCATATTTATCACGAGTATTGTCCAGAACACGATCTACCTGACCTCCCGTGTCAACAAATATATGCAGATTTAATGATGTATACGATTACCGGCGAATTGAACACTCCGGGCAATAGAATATTTTTAGCTGACAATTTGTGTATTCGATTTCCCGGAGTCTACTGTACAAATTGAACAATTTTAATCTTTGATATACTTACTAACACACAAGATGGTATATACTTGGACTTTGGTTCCTTCCCCTTAAAAAAAAATAAAAAAAAATAAAAAAGCCGACCTACTGACCCATTGTTTTTTCAAGGATGTAACCAGAAACAAACCTAATTTTTTTTTAGGCCTTACTCATTAGCATGAAATGATCACTTCTCTTATAAAATTATGGCAACTTTTTGAAACTTTGCGGATTCATTTTAACATGACAAGCAATTAATGCAACATTAACAATTTGCGGCTAAAGTGGCATTGTGTAACTAATTAATTGTTTCAAGTAAATTATTGATTTCCAAATCATAGTGTTTTTGACGTGCTTGATCGCTATCATGGTTTAACAAGGTGTATGTAGATTCGTTATTTTGGAAGATTTTTCTTTAAAATTCAGCATACTTGTTACCAAATGATGTCTTAACTTACTGTGAAAATTGCTTTAAGATATGATCAGTAGTTTTCTTTTTATTCAAGTATAGTCTTCGATATATTGGGACTAGAAGAGTAACATCAGAGTATTACATCCAATAATTCTGCAACGAAAATAATGCACGTATAATTCGTGCGTCTAATCTTTTAAAAGAGACTTCTACTAGAAGAACGCATACATTAAATGAATATTCTACCGGTTTTTATCAAACATATATACGTTTGAATCAAATACAGTCCAAACTGTCTTTAGCTGCCACCCAAGGGAGTAACAAAAAGTGGCAGCTAAAAACTGGCGACTGTTAAAGACAGTAAAATATTAGTAAAAATGTCAGTTTAGGTCATATTTAAACTAGCTGTTTAAAACATGTGGTTGCTATCCGCAGGTGGTTACTAAGGGAGGTTTTACTGTAAATATTAAATTTGGGAAATATATTTAGTTTAGTTTAGTTTAACCTGATACATCGTACCAGTTCATGAATATTTACCGTAGCTGAACTGTTGAACATTTCGGTGGTTATCCTTATATATGATAATAATTTCTCACTGATCCAGACCATTCACCTTAGTGAATTAAACTTTAATAATGGATAAATATTAATTTTAAAAAAAGTGTCAGTGACGTCGTTTGTGTTTTCCAAAAACATGTAACACAATCTATCTTTTTCATTACTACTTTGTCGAATGGAATAATAGAATCAAAGGTATTAAATTTGTTTTGTTCATGCATTTTCAAACTCTGTTTTAAACGCAAAACTGCATGGTATAGACTTAAAATAAGAAAACAGATACAAAATTATCATTTAAATTCTATCATTAATTGTTAAACTGTTGAAAAAAACAAGTCATTCCAGTACATGTAATCTACTCGGAATATTTTAGATCATATAAAGACATAATTATTCTATATTTAGGATATGTTGTTTTTTTCAACCATTGAAGTCATTTAAACCTTTACATTCTAAACACAAATTAAGGGGAGTAATGCATATTCAAGAACGAGCAATTGAAATTATAACACTTAATTCAGCAAGTAAAACCCTACCATCTTCAAAGATCTGAAGTTCACATATAAGCAGAAGCCTGGACTTGTCGTCAATCGTTATCGTGATGTATTGGGTGATGACCGGTGTCGGCAGCGTTATATTGAGAAAATAAGTATCCTCGTCGTTTGCATAAAACGGAGCAGAAAGATTAGTCTTTCCACTGTACTGACTTGCGTACATCTGCAGCTTCTGAAAACTCTCTAACAATATGGAAATATCAAGATAATTAATATATGTTCACGGACATAAACTATTTTTAGATATTGTTTATGGTTTCGAAGCTTAAGTTTGTCGCGCTTACGTTTACTTTCGAAAAATTGCATTTGCCATAGGTATTATTTATCTTATGACAATTAAATTTAAAAACCTGAACACGTGAAACAAAAGCAGTTTATTACAAGTATCTAAAACCCAGTGATAAACATCTTAACATAAATCTGACAAAAGTGCTAGTGATTCCATCATGTTTTATTTATGCCTGCTATTGTGATTGCCTTTGATAGTTATAAAGCTACATTATTAGTAATTTAGTAAATACTTAGTGATTCATACCATGGTGTCAGCGCCTTACCACATGAGTCCACCAATCCAACGTTTTGATAAATCAAGGATTATGATTCAGTAAAACACATATTATTGTTCGCAGTAAACAACATAACTAAAACTCAATAATTATGATTAAGTGTTACGTGATCTTACGTGCGTAGGGCTTCACGTCGGTTCTGCCATGTAGCGTAATGATTGCTATCCTGTATGGTCTCTCAAGATCTATTTCAAACCATGGATTATAAGCATACTGTGTTGCAGCACAACAGGCACATCTATCCGCGTCAGTTGTCAAGTTCCCGTCAACAGCAAGACTGGCCGCCCATGTGCTGAACTGGTTTATCATTCTCACGGGTTTACCAATAGCAATTGATGTACCTGAAGAGAAAAAAAAATATGCAATATATTTAGAGAAAATATGCGTCTTTAAAGACTGAAGAACATAGAAAAGGTTAAAGTGATAGGTACGGTAACAAATAAGATTCTTATATGTTTAAAATTCTGTTAAAAAGCTGTTTTTAAATTCTTAAGTCTTTACACCTTTCGTTCAAAATATATCTAGTCGATGAATCTAATAATTAAGTTTGAATATACACTATAATTCTGACAATAAAGTTAAAGCACAATTTTCGTTCATGCTTTTACTAAAAATCAACATCGCCATTGAATCAAATGCATTTTACCAGCATAAGTATTCAATTTCATTTCCAGTACGAATATGTAAGGGGTTCATGGGTTTTAAGCTGTTGATTTTTATAATAAATGCCTTAGAATTGCAATTAAAAGTCCTATTTTAGTAAAACGGACTGAATATCGTATATTCAAAGATATGTTTATACCCGCCCAGTATATACAGCACCGTATTTTGAAAACAAATCTGTGCTAGAAAAAAAAGTGGCAAGACTTAATTAAAAACAACAATTTTAAATGTTCAAGATATTTTCAGAAAGTTCATTGTTATTGCCGTTCTTACCCATTTCCAATATTAGTCAGTATGACTTTAGTTAAAAGCAATATCATAAAACTTACTAAAGTTTATATAAAGACGTGAAACGTGTATATCAGGAATGGCCACATCCTGAAGACAAAGCCTTTCCATAAATCCTAATGGTATAGAATAAAAGGAAGCACGTTTTTTAAATGATCGATTGAAATACAGACATGAGACAGTCAGTGGCAAAGCATCTTGCCACCGGGTAAATCAGGTTCTAGGGTGCGCCAATCTTAGACTTGCCCCAAGAGGTTCATATGAGTAAACAGACAGAAGTTGTCTTGTTGAAATAACTCCAACCCACCCATCAGCTCGACAGTGTTATAAGCAAACGAACACAGACATAAAAGGTAATGGCATCGTCGATCAATAAAGGTATGTCTCGATGACACTACGGAATTCAGAGCACCTAGAGTTAAATTGCCAATAACACAATGACAGGTATGAAATAAACTTCTACTTTCCTTTTCGTAGTTCTCCAGAAAACTTCAAAAACTCTTAAATCTCTGCCTCTGCCACTTATATAAGAACATCTTTGCTTTAAATAAATTAATGCTTTTATTTTTGTGTATCTTATGACAAAATTTTATAGAAAGAAACGGACTTTTCGGAAAATACGTGTGTCTAAGGTGTTTTCTATCCATTGTGCAAGCTTCTGTGTCAATTAGCATTAGTTTTTGTTTAGATGTTTATACAGGATGCTCCATAATATCTGATACATTTTTGATTTCTTTAGCGTTAATATCATTGAATATAGGCATTCAATTTTCAAAAGTAATAAACTAGAAGCTTTAAGAAAAAGATAAATCTAATAGACAATTTCAAGAAAAGATTAAAGGTCATTATAACCCAAAGTTGACATCACATTGAAAATTTGTTATAAATATTATCTTGAATATCTGGACAGCATTCCTTATTCAAGTAGGGTATGTTACATATCAAACAAAAATTAAAACCTCAAAATCATTTATATCTTACCACTGTTTGCCTAATATTAACTAAAAAAATATTAATTAAGAATATATGATTTCAATAGAGGTTTTTTGGCAGCAATGGAAATGCAAATGATTCCCCATGCTTCCTACATGCCAACAATTAGAACAAATTCATGAGATAGATTCTTATCCAAAACAAACGCGCAATATAAATAATGTCAACAAATAACTCACACGAATAATTTACTGGGACAAGTACACTGTATTAATAAAATAATCTTACTGATATTACAGTTATGTCCAGTCCACATGTAGTTGCATAGACCATCGTGACACCTTCCGGTCTCTCCATCGCACTCAGGACGGTTCCTGCATCGGCATTTCTCAGCGCAATCCTTGCCATAGTACCCTGTGCTACATGCTGAAAATAATTGATTCTATAATTCCAATGTTAGTATGGCATGGATTGTCTTTTGACAAAACAAACGGAAAAGGAAAGTCATTTATTTTTTAATCGATTTTTGTTCAATTTTTAAGCAGTCTGGAATAGGGTTGAGACATGTTTTATGTAATTACCTCAAACTATGATCCCAGTTTAATAAAACTAATCTCCTTTACAAACAAATAAGGTATTTCGTCAAAACGGGGTTGGGGGGGTCTGTTATTTTATTTTCTCATAAATGTCCTAATATATCAAAGAAATATGTCAGTACATTTAATTCAAGAACAGTATTTTATGAGTTATTTTATTTTGCACGATAAATACAAACTGGAAATCTACAATTTTACAGACACTATTCATTCTAGGTAGGCGGGGCTTTATTATGTTTTCCAGCCAATGACATGCTGAAAAGTCATTATGTGGAAAGGGTATTAGACAGGCTTTGACTTTCTTCTAAGCAGCAAAGTGTCAAATTTCATCGGGGGTGTATTATTAGATAATGTAAATCGTTGTAGGAAAAAATACAAATAAAACGTTCATTTAATTTCTTATAATATTTCGATAGTTTGACCGCTTGAAATTTCTCTAACAAATTCACTGTCTTATTTGGAAGTTTCATAACTAATTAAAATAAATATTACCTGAATTGCACAGAGGTCTCGTGTAACCCGGTTGACAACCCATTTCACATTCGCCTGTCACTGAATCACATACGTTGCCACCAAGACATTGACCACATATCGAAGTACATTCAATTCCATATTTACCGGCAGGACAAACTAAATGCAAGCATAAATAGTTTTCAATATATATCGTTAATATCTGCCTACTGCATTAAAACTTTAAGTGCTAAAACGGGCATAACTGTGAAAATATTTTTGAAGAATTATGGACCTTGGTTGAAATGAAGAAGGTCGTGAATGTAGGGATTAAGTATTTCATTCAATATCATAATTTTAAAGATATTAACAAAGTGAAAAGAAACATTAATGTAGATTATGAGGGGGATATGTGTTTCAAATTTGAAGTTAATGTCTTTAGTAGTAGTTTCAAAGTTATCGTTCAAGTGCATACAAATGAAAAAGAGGCAGATAGATGAAAAGGGAACTTTGAAAAACACCGAACAAGACAAATATGAAAATATTGCAGGCTCGGTTTGATTTAGCCAGTTCACGGATGAAAATGAATATTCCACGCCGCCTAGCCCCTTGTTGACCGCGAATGAATATTTACACAAATAAACAGTACAATTTTGACCATTCCAAACGATGGTTGAAGTTGATATGCCTGATTATATTAAACTTATGGACCAAGTGCATAGAAAGTTAAATGCAAATCTTAGTTTAAATAGTGCATTACATGTACATTATTTGTATCAGGATTATGGGTCTTGTGTGTGACGATGTATATTTTAATGGCGAATATATTTCAAGTTTCAAGGAGATATCTTTAGTAGTTCTAAAATTATGAACCTAGTTCATAAGAAGAGGTAGGTAGGATAGATCACATATTCTTCGAATAGTCGAGCTAAAATCGAAGCAATTAACCTTCACATACTGTTCTAAAAATAATAACACTTATTACCTTTTTCATAGATCTCCAGTTCACATATTACCAAAAGTCTGTTTTTTTCTTCAATCATCATCGTGATGTACTGAGAGATGACCGGTGTGGGCAGCGTAACGTTAAGAAAATAAGTATTCTTATTACTCGTGTACAATACAGTGGAAAGATTTGCCTTGGTGTTATCTTTTTGGTCTGCGTAAATATTCAGGCCCAGAAAGCTTTCTGCAATATGAAGCGATAAATATAGTAACATGGGAATTTTACTTTGAGACGCTTGGTTTGTAACCTTTCGTTTAGATTCATCTCCCTGTTGAGAAATTAATTGATGTTACATTTTTTATTAAGTATAAGTACATAAGTTCACAGTAAATAATAACTTTTACTATTGAATTATTGACAATTTGTACACAGACATAAATTTGGCATCAGTGCAACTTCATACTTTGTACATAGGTGGTATAATTGTTATTGTTCATGCAGTTACAGGTCAAAGGCATAATGTACTTATTGTATAGTCGGCCCTCTGTAAAGGTATTAAATTATTTAATTAGGAAAATGTGACATTCTTTAAACTGCTATTTTATTACATGTACAGGTGTAATACAAAATGCAATCAAAAAACTGCCGTAAAGCTTTATTTAAAACAAGTAAATTGTTTTCTTTTTCAAATCATGACAAATGACCGTTTACATTTTTTAAAGTAAAGTTAATAATTGATTCAAAAATGACCGTTTACGTTTTTTAAATTAAATTTAATAATTGATTCAATTACATTTACATGCCCATCTGTGCCAAAATATACTAATCATGATTACACGATTCGTTGGAATGGATTTTGAAACAGTAGAACGTTACATTGTCTCTCACGGTGACGAATCAGGACGGTGCCTTGTTGTGCTAATTGCGTTTCGTGTTGCCTTGTTGTTCCGTACAACGGTGCCTCGTAAGCTTTTTATCAAAATTGTATGTAACATTTATTGCAAACTCACTAATTTCTGTTTACCATCGTTACTTTGATTTAAAAGAAAAATGTGACGGAACATGTTATCGTTTTCTTTACCGGTTTCAAAAGAAATCAGAATAATATGAATTGTATCAGAAAAGCTTCTTTTTTGTCGATGTGTATTGACCCACTTGTATAAAATTTTGTTGTGAGTAATTTACAAGGGAGATTTTAACTATTTAAACACACTGGTCTCGTCCATTTCATTTCCGATGGTTCAGTAGTGTAAAGCAGTCTTGACATCGACACATGAAAACGCCATATTAATGTGGAATATCAATTTTAATGTGTTGTAAAAAATGTTATAAAAGAACGGTCCCTGTTGATACATGTCACCGGTTCCTTTTTGTGCGATAACCTTTTACAATATTATTGTTAAAATGCGGAGTTTATGATTTGGATTCTGCTATATTTGGATTTTGAGGCTGTACTGAATTTTCTTCTGCATCTCTTTCTTGTGTTCGCTTTTAGGCAAAATTTTAATATGTACACCATTTTACAAAGAAACAGTCACTAGGTTGCAAGATTCACACTAGTAAGTTTAAACTAAAGAAACAGAAAATGTGTGAACTACAAAAGGGTGCCATGTGCTTCTTTAGATAAGGACCTTTTAAACAGCGAATCACATTTCTGAAGTGCGTATTAAGTCAGAACGAGGTAAACTGGTAACTGACGATTGGATTAACACATTTCAGGTGCATAAGACGTAATCCGGTTTAATTCAGTTTGATCGATAATGTGTAAATACAAAAATAAAAAACATAAATATCAATTTTTACCATGGAGAAAACTGATACTCCGATGCATTGGTTGACCGTTTTAGTTGTTTAATTTGACTAGAAAAAACGGTACAATATTAAAGTTGGAATCTTTTTGCTGAGTTAAAATATTAAAAGGGAGTAAATCGAGTTTTTTTTAAATTTCATTGGGGAACTTCGATCGCCCCCGTCGATTTCAATGCTGTAATTCTGAAAGCTGGATAATAATAATAATGCCTTGATTTTGATTACTAAAGAATATCAAATAAACAGCTTAACGCTGTCTACGGTGGAATACTGAACTCAAACCCCGTCTCCAGAGGTCTCCAAAAAGTTTAGCATTATTTAAATTATGTATCATCTATCACATATAAAAACACATTTTCTCACAATTCGGATAATTTATTTTTCTTATGTTGTCATCTTTCATATGATACAAATAAAATTTAACCAAAACTACGAAAACAATAAATTTCACAACGCCAATCCGCAGTATGTGCGCTCAAACTAAGTAAAGCATTAGACATGTTTTAAATTTTATCACCTGTACCTGTCCTCTGCTGGATGCAAAATGGGCGAGCTTATTTAAAAAAAAAAAAAACAACAACATAGCCACAGGTCACTGCCTTGTAACCTGCTGGTGTCATACATAAATATACAGTAAGTGTTAATCGTGGCAGATTAAGCTGCAGTCGTATTTTTATGTGATGCTTATATTGTAAAATGTTAATTATTTGCTGCGAATAAAAATGAAAAGCCTAGAAACTATTTCAAAGCGATATCAGATCTCATGACACTAAGAATAACCGTATTTATGCTTATAATGAAATATGTGTACCACTAAACTGCCCCTTTAATTGGTGTCCGAGCCGGGTGAGGAGGGGGGAGCACGTGCCCCGGGTGCCCCCGCTGAATCTGCCCCTGAACTTATTCTTCCATTTAAATATTTGAAAATCAGAATGATTATTTTGGGCGTTACCGAAGCAGGTAACAATATATCGAAGAAAACAGTTGTCTTGTATTTTAGGCGCATAGGCCATCGTTGTCTGAAAATCAATGAAACAGCTTCTGCATCAACAGGCGCCGTTTCTGAGAAAAAAACCAGCGTTGATCTTTCTGAATGAATAAACCAGTGTTTAATGCACCAACCACTAATTTTCGCTAACTTGCAGACAGAGTATTGACTCAAATTATATCCTAACTTCTCCAAATCATAAAAGCTTTAACATTAACTGCATTTATGTTGTCCTTAAAACAAATAAATGCCGTTTATTTTTGCGAGTGCATTTCACTGTGTCAAGGTCTGCTGCAAGCCACCAAACAATAGCATGTGAAGACGACCACGATATTTTACACAATATCTCACTTGGCAAACCCCAACACGTAGTCGTTCATTTTCTTGCTGGATTTCGTGGAGTCAACATCGAGTGAAAATGTGTCATCTTCCCTCCCTCCCACCCATATTTATAAGGAAAACAATAACAGCTTACGAACGCGTACCATGACCTGTCCGATAATATTCAAGTAATATAAATATGTAAAGTTCTTTAGTCGTGATCCACATGTTCTGCTGCTAGAATTTATCTTTCAGGCATATATATGTGCAGTAACAAGTCACTTTCAGGAACCAGACAATCCGCATTAACGTGGACATGATTCACCGATCCTCAGATAAAATGAAAACGAACAACTGCAACAACGGGGGCATGATTTGCCAGGGTGAAGTCAAACCCCAGTGGATACCAACAATGTGCAATACCATGGACAGTATCTGCTTGTGTGAAGCCAGACCCAACTGATGAAACTTGATTAAACAAACACGAACATTAGATATTAAATGACGTGCAACACAAAACGTAATGCTAAAGCATTCCAAAAATTTGCTGTTAGACTAGAAACGTTTAGCTGACAGACACTTATATTGATCAACAATTACATTCAATGTCGCGATATTCGTTGCACAAACTGTGTGAAACATGTACCTATAATCTATTACCAAATAGCATAAGGATACACAATATCTCATTCAGTGTGCACTTATATCCGGAAAATTATTTCTTTCGTTAAAATCAAGATATTGCAAAACAAAACAAAAATTAAATACACTAATGTAATGCTGTAAACTATAACTGATTTTGGTTAAGACAGTCAGGTGATATGTCGTTTTATAACAAAGAATAAATTAATGGCAAATGCGGGAAAATAAAATATTTGTTCGATTATCAACATTTATAAAAAAAATCAAGGTTTATCAACTTTGTCTGGTTAAAATTCTGCTGAAAACTACATTTAACGTACTTTTCGTCACATGACTGTCTAGTTTTTCGATAACGTACTATAAATATAAGGCTAAAATAAATACATAAGGAAGTATATTGTGTATCCTTATCCTCATATTAATATGAAAATGTAATGTTCATCCAAGATGGAGGAATCTGATTACATTGCACTTTAGCTGGTACACGGTTCCTCTACCTTCTGTATCGCTTTGCATCTTCGCTGGGATACAGCCGATGATGAACATTACAAAATAACAGCGGTGATCAATTTAAAGAGAGGTTACTCATTGGCGAACTCCCTTCGTAATTTGCATTTTTTCGTTGATCAAGAATTTTGATTAACAAAGATTGTGTAACCTTAACAGAAAGAAAAGAAAGTAATGTTCACTCGAAAGGGAGGAACTGGATTACTCTGCATTTTGGCTGGTTTCTGGTTTCTCTTTCTTCTGTATCACTTTGCATTATAGCTGGGATTCAGCAGACGTTGAACATTGCAAAAACAACAACAACAACAGAACACCTATATTTAATAGGGAGGTAACTCGTTGGCGAACTCCCTACGTTATATACAGTTTCGTGCCCTTCAACACACAGAATGTGCATTTCAGGCATGGCACATTATTTGAAAACAAATTACACCAAATACAATCTTTGTGGGATTCAGTTTCCTCTTATATTTATATAAAATCATTATATAAAATCATTTTCATATGTGTTTTATATGTGCCATGTTTAACTTTCTATTTTGAAATAAAATATCGCGGCCTTATCCCATCATATAAGTGTTTGTCATTAATTAGTTGTGCGCATAAGTAAATAGGTGGGTAAATAGGGCTGCTGTATTGCTGCGAAGAAACCTTGTCTCAATAGTCTGGGGTTCGAACCTCCAGTATTAAAGCATGTCAGCATCCACTTAACCGGTACGTGATATAAAAGCAAGTTACATAAGTCTTGATTCGAACCCGTCAGGTTTATTAACAACTCTCAAGAAAGAACATCCAGCCGTAACTTAGACCAGCACTCGCATAAAATAACAGAAAATGTCGACAATTTCGGCGAGACCCAATGCATTTTGTTAAGTAGTGACTATCTGTTTTGTATTGTACAAGACAACCAAGAAATTTATTGGCCTGAAATGACATGTGTAGCAACAATTAACATCGTTGAAGTTCCATGACATTGAGATTTTTTCTACTGACATTGTGTAAATTGGAGTTTTTTGTACCGAAGTTGATCACATCGTGAGATAGGAACGTCGTGGTTCCGTTGTAAGGGACAAAAAGGCAACACGAAACGCTATTCGCACAACGAGGCACCGTCCTGATTCGTCACCGTGTCTCTCAAAGTGACAAAACGTGTGTGCGCGTCAACGTAACTATTTTTTTATATAGTCTTAACATTTGTATGCAAAAATATAGTTTGTAATGGGGCCGTCACACCATGACGTTCTGGCCAGCGTTCTACGACGTATGAGGAAACGTTGTTAGTCGTCCATGGTCGCTGGGATAGCGACAGAAGGGTATAATTTTAAACGCTGAAGAACGTTTCAGAACGTTCGTAGAACGTAATACTAACGTTCGCCGAGTGTTGCAAGCGTTCGGCTATCGTCAGTCAGTCGTTACTCAAGCGTTACTTAGTTGTTACAAATCGTTTGTTTTGCTGTTAACGACTCCCTGGCGACCTGTCAACGACCGCTGAACGGTTCCCTAGCGCACGCAGCATGTGACTAAAGTTAAACGAACGTCCTTTTGGCGTCCATTGAGCGTCATTCGAGCGTTACCCGAACGTCCATGTCTCAGCGCGCTCGTCTAATGTTGACCAATCGTTCTTCGCACGCCAGTTGCACGTGAGAACATGCTAATGTTTTTAAGGTTTTCTTACTTGGTCGCTATTACACGCTTCTAGAGCGTTAGGCACACGCAAGTGGTGCGTTAGACTAAACGTTAATAACACGCCAGATCTGTCAACCTCATTCTTGAACGCTCCAAAAATGAACGATTGAAACGTTCAGAGAACGTTGACTAAAACGTCATAGTGTGACGGCCCCTTAATCGACGCTTACTGAAGCTACGCCCAGGCGAAAATGATAGTCATCGCAACATCAAACAGTCTTTAAAAAAAAGTTTGTTTCAACAAAGTTCAAAGTGAGTGTCAATAATGTGATATTGAAAATGTTTTATTTAAAAAAACATTTAAAAATGTTTTCAAACTGACTTACGACCGGTGTAGTTTACGTCAGTTCTTCCATGCAGCGTTAGGATTGATATCATATAAGGTTTCTTAAGATCAATTTCAAACCACGGATAATCCGTAAGCTGCGTAGCAGCACAACAGGCGCATCTATCCGCGTCAGTTCTCAGGTTCCCGTCAACAGCCAACTTGGCTTCCCAAGTAATGTACTGGTTGCTCATTCTCACTGACTTACCGATAGCAATTGATGAACCTGTAAGTTAAAAGTTTACGAGCAACTTTCCGGTGAATGATTCAGATCTTACTGATGTCATCAGTTTGACAAAGCGTGCGAAAGAGGGAGAGAGCAATGACTCGAGTACATGATCAAATGAAAACAACAAAAACAACGAAAGAAATTCGTTGTATTTGGAATTAAATCAGAAAGAATCACCAAGGAAATGCTAGGAATGAGATAACAAAAGAGCAAGTACTTACGATGCTACTCAAGATTTCCGAAACAACCTTTTTACTCTTGCAAAGGTGAAAACCAAAGCTAACCACCAAGCACACAAAGCACCGTAGAATATTCTCTTAGTACACCTGTCATGTTACTATGTACTTCATTTCTGGATATGAGGATGTGATTAATAAGTAAAGTTAATGAAGCAAACTCATAACTTTTGTTTTTGTTGTTTTTTATTTCGTTCTCTGAAAATATAATTTGATTAGGAATGCTGACATTCTCATTCTCACCTTGATAAAGCCTTAACAATCTTTGTCGGAAATTGTACATGTAGTTCACAGCAATGTATTTTGTAAACGCATAAAATAAAACAAAAACTTTATATTTGCGGCGGCACTGCTGAGAATAGCAGATTTTCTATTCGGTTTAACAAAACGAATATTTAACTGATGCAAACAAATGACAACGCCACTTACTAATATTACAGTAATCTCCAGTCCACATGTAGTTGCATCGTCCGTCGGGGCACCGCCCTGTAGTTCTATCACAATCCGCATTATTCAGGCAGCGGCATTTTTCTGCACAGTTTTTACCATAAAACCCATTGCTGCAATCTTAATTAAACAATTGGTGAATATTATTGTTAATGCGTTTTAAATGGTGTTAATAATGTATGTTTTTGTTTAATAAAGTAATGACATGTTGATAGTTTAACAGTTTAACAAAAATATATTGGACTCTATATAAGATATGTTTCCTGCAAAGTTCGCATGTTAAATACTATTTTCACGATGATCAAGTAAATGTTTTTGTTTTGACATAAAGCTTTTCACTACTACTTTTAACGATCTCAAGTTCACATAGGTGCAAATCTCTCCATTTGTCCTCTATTTCCCGATCGGCAGCTGAATTGGCATACCAGGTGCACGTGGTGAAGTGATAATTTACGGACAGTTATTGATTTACCCGAAGGGGCGATTCTACTAAATTTTCAAATGCTATGTGCCCAAGGTTATAAAACTGAGCATGGAAACCAGTCTCAAATCTCAAGCATCTGATTGGCTGAAATGGCAACCAATCAGATGCTTGAGATTTGAGACTGGTTTCCAAACTCCGTTTATAACCTTCAGCAATGATAAAGTCACGGTATAGTCACTACTCCGACAAGCGTTAGGAATAAATACAGCTGGGGACTACGTGTATCAACATCTTAAAGTGAGGTTAAATGAATTGTGACGTTGTCTATTCAACAACTGAACATGCTAAGAAGGTTAAATCCATTTATGTCATTTCACAATGGAGCACTGTTAAACGTATGCCAAGAAAAATCTAACCCTTACATGTATGTGACATTCCCTTTGAAATTTGACCATGTTGTTCACTTCTAATTATTAGACTCAAAGTGCTCGCTTACAAGAGATTTGACGAAATAATTTGCTAAAAGTAAATGGAATAGAGATGAACAGAGCAACCAACACCATAACTGATTAAATGTACCTCGTCCTACGAGTATACATGTTAAAACACGTACCGGTTTATCTTTGCGAATCTGGTTTACTCAGCTTATAATAGTCCTAACAGCTATTTTCGATAACATTTTGATAGAATGGATTTATTTGTTAAAAAGAATTGGCATTTTGGATCGATCTATCTCAGTCTTAAAATGACCATGAGAGGTGAGTTGAAATCTAAACGTCCCATGGGAATTTTTGACAATCCCATGTGATTATTGCGCTCCTATGTTAGCTCTCATGGAATTTCACATGATATGTTTCTTTTATTTATTAATAAATATTTTAACCATAATGACACCTGATAAATATTTTGTCATTTAAAATAGAAATTTTACATGAGACGGAATATTGTCACGAAAAAATATATGTGATCTACGTGATTAAATGGAAGGTCGAAAGCATTCAAGTTTTCCGAGAAATAGGCTCTCAATTATGTATCATATTAAATTTGAGGATTTTATATCTTTCTTGTTGACAATATTCCGTCTGATATTTAGCGGCTGAATGATATGATTTTGTCGGGAGCGCAAGATGGGTTCTACATCAGAGTTCTCCCGGCCTGATTTTCAAGTGATAAAATGAGTGAATGTTGCTGGTTTTTTTTGTGTAGATGCCGACAAATTTGACCAAAAGCGTTACCACTTTCAAATATCTCAAGTTCGCATATGTGCAAGACCCTCTGCGACTGATCGATCATCAACGTAATGTACTGCGTAATGACCGGTGTAAGAAGCGTAATGTTGAGAAAATACGTGTCCTCTTCATTCGTATAAAATGGGGCAGGAAGTAGTGTCTTTCTCCAGTAATCACTTGCGTACATTTTAAGCTTCTGAAAATTTTCTGTAATATAAAAAGATCAGATAATTAAATAATTTCGAGATGGCTTAAGCAGAAAAATTCTAAACGCTCTAGTTTAACTGCACAATTGGCATTCTGTTTATTGGTGTAAATTGTGAGTTGCGATCAACCAGGGGCTAGGCGGCGTGGGTAGTAATTATGCATTTCCATGAACAGCCTCAATCAAAACGAGCCTTCGATATTTACATATTTGCCGTGTTAAATGGCTTCTGAAGTTCAATTTTCATCTATTTCAATATCAGAGTAGTGTTGTTTGTGCCGTATGCGGCTGTAAAATGTCTCCCCGTACATTCAATCAGTGCTGTTATCAGTTGGTGCTTTCAATATCCCAGAATTGGATATTGTTCAATCACCCATAGAATACACTTTCTGCTTTTTAAATTTTGCCTTTGGCGTTGTCTATGATATGCAGGATTTATATTCTCAGATCCCCTATCAAAATGCTACAAAAAGTCTGCTTAGTTCCGCCCATTGTTTTCTCGTTTAGGGCAAACCCATTATTTGGGCAGTAATATGCATTTTCATTACTGCCCATGAACAGAATAGCAGGAAGCATTAGCTAAAAGCTATATCCATTGAACAAAGCAATAAAATATCTTACGTCCGGTCATAACCTTGTCTGTTCTTCCATACAACCTAATGATTGCTATCCTATAAATTGATCCAAGATCAATTTCAAACCACGGATAATCCGTGTTCACTGTAGCGGCACAACAGGCGCATCTATCCGCGTCAGTTGTCAAGTTCCCGTCAACAGCCAACTTGGCTTCCCATGTGCTGTACTGATTAATCATTCTGACTTGTTTACTTTTTGCTATGGATACATGTATATCTGAAAATATTTAAGACAGGGAACTGTCACATGAAAAGCATGTTTACCTCTTTCAATACAATAACTACTAATAAATGAAAACAATTTCTTCTAAGTTCAACAAGTACCAGTGCAGAATGAAAATCCAATAAAATAATACAAACAAATATATATTACATAATATAAAAAAATATTTTAAATGTTTATAGAATAATGACATGTTTTATGCTTTCGTTGAAGTTGCAAAAAAGAATTCACATAAAATTTAAAAATTTACCTGCAGCTGCGACAACATTTGTGTCAATTATACCATTAGTTGTAAGAAAATTAATTAAGATAATCACACTTAAAGTTATCATTTTTGTCTTTTTCTAACATCAACCGCAATGAACATCAAACACCGACATGTTTACTTTACTGTACACAAATAAAAATTGAATGTTTTTGTTTTATTTCGCATATTAGCATACACATTTATTCAATTCATTGAACGATTTAGGAAGTTTCATCTTCAGTAATGCACATCATTTTGACCAGATTTCGATTTAAATCGTAGATAATAAACTTAATCGGCAATGATCGGCATTACCCGTAATATTTATTAAGTGGTAATCGTCAAACATTAAGTTGTTAGTCATTGTATGGAAATACTCGCCTTTTAATCAAGTATTGGTATTACTTGTAACATGTTCACTATCCTGCATAACTGATGACGGTTAAGTAGACAGTCACGTTTTTATAACCAAGAATGATGTTATGCCAAACAAGTACGAATTAAATATTGCTTCTTGTCAATACTCATCGAAAATTGCTATATCAAACTCGTTTGCATATAAACAATACCTGGATGTACTTGACTAACACATTACTGTCTAGTTTTCGTTTACCTTCTATAAATCAATTATATTAAAATAGACTTTATTCGGATCGTCTTTAGTGATGAAAAGTCTCAGTATTTACAAACTACATTTAAATTTAGAACAAAAACAACACATAACTTGAGTATGTTAAGCGATTGTTTTAAGAATACATGTATTCATTGTATCTAATTTATTCAAAGTGTATCCGACCATTATATCTGATTTGTTGAATCAACAATCGCGAAATTTACAAGTGGTTGTTTGAAACTTAGAAAAACAATAAGAGTTGATGATTAATTGAAATAAATTTTTAACGATACATTTCATCAACGAAAGTTTTGCCTTGCAAAGCAATTAATTCATATGGGTTTTGAGGTTTGTTATTCTATCAATAACGGTACTGCATTAATGCATAATATAACTCTGGGTTGCTTTAGCAAAATGCTTTGCCACTAACCGTTCTAAGGGTTAATTACCCGGGTTCTGATTTTTGTTGTTTGTGGTATTTGTTTTGAAACTGATCATTTTATTAAGCAAGCTCAATCTTTCTCCTCTTCTTGGCTGTATGGGGAGGCTGTGTCTTCTGGCCTGAAGGTTATAAAGCTGAGATTGGAAACCAGTCTCAAATATCAAGCATCTGATTGGCTGAAATGGCGACCAGTCGCCATTTCAGCCAATCAGATGCTTGAGATTTGAGACTGGTTTCTACGCTCAGCTTTATAACATTGGACACAGATTGTAGCAATTTCGGATATGCATATTTCACTTTTTTCAAACATTTAAAGGATATTGAATACATTTATCGTAAACGCTGAAACAGAAATAACCATGAACATCAAACTCTTTCGCTACATGAGACATTGTGCGTGAGGTAGGAGAGGCTAGGTGAAGGTGGAACTAGTTAACTTTTGTTAAAAATGTTCGTTAGACAGAAATGGGCAAATACATAACTTTGTTTCAACTATATTTTAATCAAGACATTAAAATTACCCTGACGTCAAAATAAGCAGACTTTGATTTCAAAAAGGGCATAATCTTTGGGATAATGAGATTGGAGATGAAACATATGAGACACACATACACACACGCACACACATACACACGCACGCATGCACGCGAAGAGAGAGAGGGAGAGATAGAGAGAGAGAGAGAGAGAGAGAGAGAGAGAGAGAGAGAGAGAGAGAGAGAGAGAGAGAGACGGTAGCCCGTCATTCGTATAAAGCACAAAATGACCTAAACCATTTTACCGATATCAATCATTGCATGTTATTAAAACGTTAGTCAATATTAATATTTTGCAACTTACCTTAATTTTATTCGTCAGTTATTATACGTGTTTTTCACAAATATTCTACTCTGAGGGTTTCTGAATGTCAATAAACGATTCTATTTTTTAATAATTCGTATACTAAGTACGTTACATTTAAAAGAGAAATTGGAAGCTATGTAGTTTTAATCAGGATGGCTGAAAGACCTATTGTTAGGGTACGTACAACACATGTAATATATTCTAACATACTAGTACTATTAAATATTCACTTTGATTTAAAGGTACATGTACATATGAATATCATTTGAACAAATGAATAAATTATTTTTTTTATATATCACAATTCACAAAAAAAAGTTCTTTTATTGTTTTACTGTTTTACAGATATTCAAAGCAGACATTTTTATTTTAAGTTTAAATAATTAATCCTGTAGGGTTTGCAAACCTGTTCATCAAGAAATCTCAAGTTTAGTGTTATCAAGCTTACAGTGTATGACCTTTTATATTACATAAATGCCTCCTATTAAACGACTCAATATTATATCGCATATGAGAAGTTAACTAAGCATCCGTTGATTATTCATAAGTTACAAAATCAGTTTGTATGGCCTCAACTATTGACCACTGAATGCTTATAGGCATGCTTAAACTATCATTTTGGAGGATATGGATGTTCCGTACTGTGTCTGTCTCTTGCATGGTTGGCTATGCCTAAGGTTATAAAGCTGAGATTGGAAACCAGTCTCAAATCTCAAGCATCTGATTTGCTGAAATGGCGACCAGTCGCCATTTCAGCCAATCAAATGCTTGAGATTTGAGACTGGTTTCCAATCACAGCATTATTACCTTGGCACCTAGGCGCTGCCGCCGTAGTTGTATGACCTTGAGGTAATCTATACATTTAATATATCACTACAGCAGGTGTACAGTGCCGTGTGGCAGATGTAATGTAAGAAGTCACCCATACTTTACTTCAGTGTAGTTAACAGTTTCAATTACCTTTCTTGATGGTTATATGCTAATTTCAAATGATAGTGCCTCTAGCTGTGAGCGAACCCAGCAATAACTCTTGAACTCATAAAGCATTTTAAATCAAAGCACTGAAAGTGCTGAAAGCCAACGGAGCGTAAACGTAATCAAAATAAAACAAACCCATAATGTGCAATATAACAGGAATTCCAGTTTTATTCCAGCCATTGTATATAAATAATAACTGAACAGAATGAAGAAACTCATGACTATGGAAAACACGCCATATGCTTGCAAAACGTCATTCATTGTGGGTGGCAGTATATTGGCATACTTGAACTATTCTTTTGTACTACTAGTATATCTGTCTCTTAAATGTTTACTATGCGCTGACGCCGTAATTGTATGACCTTGCGGTTATTTGTGTCACTCTCTGAGACTTTTGGGCCAAATTCGGCAAACGTCATTTCGAGTAAAATGACGTCAACTTCGCGGCACGCACAAATCTCATTAACTTTTCCTAATTGCCGGTATTACAATCTCACTAAAGTCAGATCTAACAAAATGTTAGATCTGATGACGGCCCGTAGATACCGTACATAAGCTTTAGCGGTTTTTCCCGATTTCTATTTTTAGAAATTATCAACACAGGAAGCATGATATACAGCGCTCGCAAAATGATCTGAAGATGTTATTACATTAGAAATAATTGCAATACTACATAAACACAAAAAAATCAGCAAAATATGTCTTACGCAGGCTCTCAACACTTTTTATGGTTTAATATAGAATGTTTACTTTCACTTTCGCGATTTTGTAGGCGACAATCTGATTGGTTCAAAAAGGTTTGTGATAAAAGCACGTTTTAGCTATTCGTCGTCAGATCCTGATAGCGTAGCGGTTTTCAGGATATGATTTTAATCAGATTGCCGGTATTAAATGATACTTATAGAAATACATCTAGTGTTATAATCCAAGTGCGTAAGACAAAATGTAAGTTTGAACCTGTTAGGAAATCTTTATCTAAAATAGTCTCGTTTACTATCTTTGTTTGCAATTATTACGTCCCTTATTTGACATACGCCACACATTGTGATTCACACATGTACAAAACAGTCGTGATATTTGAACTGCAAAACCAGCATTTTGAGACCTAAAATGTCGGTAAAGTGATGGATTTGAAAAGGTTAGTCTTCTTATAGTCTATTGTATTGCTTGTTTGTGCAAAATTATGTCACATCATGTATGAAATTGGTGCAATTGCATTTTCCGGAAGTGAAAATGACGGTTGTGACCGTGTTAAACAGTTGATTGTTTACAAATATTTTTTGTTATAATAATCTGATTTGCATCTTCGTCGTAAACATTGACAACAGTCAAACTTCTTTTCTTAATTAGGTGCCAGATGAGTTACTTTTACACTGTAATCCTGAATTTAATAAAGGAACTTTCAAATCATGACATTTTCTAATTGTCAGAGATTGTCGAATTTTTGGACAGTGAGTTTGAAAGCCCATTGTATTACTGATAAAGGAGGCAGCAATAACCATGATAATAACGATTTCAAAAAAATGAACATTTAAATAAATGGAAAATGTATGTTCAGATAGTATTGATTCTGAAAAAATAAAGCTGAAAATAACCTTCAAAACATTGCCTTGGGTGCTGCTGTACCGAGACTGTATGGAAAGCCACCTGGCTCTTTTGTATGAATAGACAAATTTATAAATTATAAAGAAATTATTAATTAATGTTATATTGAGATATTGAACTTATATTTGCAATAATTATTATAGGGACTCGGATATTATATCTCATAGATGAGATATCCATAGTGCTCGTTAAATGGCAATACAGCTTGACATAACTCCACCACCAATTTGAGTTTTCTGGATATGGCAAGAAAAAAAGGTCACATATGGAGAACTGTGCACGGCAGAATATCAGCAACACTGTCATAAGGTATGTAACAATGGAAAAAATAAAGTTTTAATTTTATTCACATGTGTTTTTTCCTTGAGGTCATAGTCATTCTAAGGTTATGCTTTAATTATCTTATTATTTAATTGCTAAATATGAAATCATGTTATCAACACCGGTATATGCTAATTGCAAACAAACAAACAAACTAACAAAGTAACAATTCCTATGATACTATGACAGAAATCTGGTATTTTACACGTTTGCTTGTAGTTTTAATTTTCTTGAACAATATATTTATGAACAGATAGGTAATGTGCAGAAATTAATCTTTAAGAGGTATCAGTTCTGGAACTTCAATTTTGAATTTTCTGGGCAGCATTTCCTTGTAGTCTTATTAAAATATTTTAATATATTTTTTATTCAACTGGCTTTGGACTTGATAATTTACACTTAACACTAATGTTAAATACATAATAAAAAGGATATCATGGCTGAACAAATGTTTACTGTCATCTGCATAGTTTATATATTTTGCATTAATTTTTAATTATCAGACATGATGAGGACAGATGTGCTTTCCGTTTGCAGGAATGAAACTAACCCAGAAGTGGAACAGTGTCTTGAGAAAGTGCCGAATCTGAACACCTGCTTACTGACAGGCTTCCTATTCTGGGCTTGATCCTCAAAGGACGTGGTACCAGTATGAAGAATGAAGAAGTAGGCTTATTGTGTGTGAACTGTGGTTAAAAAAGTTCATGTACATCCATCTGTACCAAAAGCCTGTTGGATTCAGTGCGTCATATCCCAAAAAGGAGATATGCTAACTGTTTGTTTAGCTGAACAATATGTATTTCTGAAATGATCTGCCAAAACAGGTGTATAATAAAAAGTTAATTTATGCAAGCATAATTGATAATCTTCTGAATAAATTTAAAATATTTAATTTTTAGTCAATTTGTTGCCATGGTAAATGAATCGTAATATAATGATGTTATAAGATATTAATATAGAAATATCAGTTTTTATGGATTTTTCTGCCAATATATTGTTATTGAACAAGTGTTGCAAAATTTTTCTTTCAAGCATTTAGAACCTTTACCCAACATAAACATGCAGTGAAGTTTTTTTGTGTGCATAGTATGTAAACTGTTGTCAACTATATAAATGTGAGTTATTTTATTATCAAACATTATCCACATCATGAAACTCAGTTCCCCCCTTCACCCTGCCTAGAAAATCTTGCAACATTTAGTAAAACTGTGTCATATATTGTTATATCACAATTTGATCATACAAAATTTAATTTAATTTGTGCTCTTAGTTGTGTAGTTGTTGGTGTAATGAAATTTGTGCTCTTAGTTGTGTAGGTGTTGGTGTAATGACCTCATACCACTTTGAAGAAAATAATACACAAATATTACCATGGCAACTATAGAACTAGTGATAAATGTGTAACATACTGTGATATTACTCAGAAGCTCAAATGTTATGAATATGTACATAATATTCAGGTAGTATTACCACGGTAACCATTATTGGGTACAAACAACTTTCACCTAAATGATTTCGTCACTTTTAATGAAGCTTTTGTCATTTTGTTTACTGCATAGTTATAACAAAAAGTATCTTTATTTTCAAAAATCAACATTTCTGTGTATGGTTTATCCATAAACAGACCAGAAAGATAGATTGTATTTAAAAACAATAACATGTCATCATTTAGGGTGCCAGTTACCTGAAAAAACGTGTCAAATATGTTTTTTTTTTCAGTTCTGTTGCCATGGTAACAGAAATTTGAGTATTTCATTTGTCAAAATAGGTTACTTGATTTACTATTCATGGGCAATAAACAGAGACTGAAATACTATTTTTCTTATAGTTGTCACATAAATGCACCTATTTATTTGGACAATATTTTGACAAAAAAAGGCTTTTTCACACTCACGGTGGTTTCCCAAAAAATGCTGGTTTTCAGTTAAAATAAGTCGTTTTTGGAAAAAAATGAATTTGTGTACTCCAAAGTCAACAAGGTACCTGAAAATGATAATAACTCATTTTGGCCAAAAATTGCATTTTGGACCATTTTTCCCAGAGAGTGCCACATTTATACATTCACTTAAACAAGCTAGTATATAAAGTAAAACAAAATTACAGGATAATACTTTGTGAATCAAACATAAAATATTACTTTGATCTCTTGCAGGGCAAGATTGAATGGAACGACGAGATCGAACGAAGTAAGCAATGTTTTCTATTTTAAAACAAATTTTATCCTATTGTGGTTTTTTTCAAAATCTTATTAATGAAAATTACAATTAGTTTTTTGGTTACCAGATTGATATTTCCCGCGTTTTTCAACGCTTGAAAAATCATCTTATACTTCGCAACTTACAACTTGATTCCAAATATTTTTGCTAATACCTGATCGAGTACGAACGCAAGTGCTTTGAGAAGTGCAAAAAAACACAGGCTCCCCAAGCATACAAAAGTAAAGAGGATAAAAAAGAGCATGCTTTTTAAGAATATCAATTTCAAATAAGACACTACAAACAATCAACAAAAAAGAGAACCTTAGGGGTTACCGCCTTGGAAGGTCCGTGGAAAAAACAATTTGCCACAAAGGTTTTAAACCAGGTTCTATGGTTCACTAACCTCACTCTTGCATTCTTACTGAAAATATCAGTAATATCATGTGTGTATGCTTGCATCAACGTGTGGTTCATATTTCACAGAGTTCAACGAGATCTTTGATTCGCTTGACAAAGATGGTAATGATCATCTTGACTTCAGAGAGGTGAAGGCTAAAGAACTGGCACGCGTTACCCAACTGATGGGATACAATCCTACCGATACAGAAATCAGAAAATATATTGAAAGCATGGACCGAAATGGTATATTTTTTCCAGCTGTATACATTATATCGCATTCAACAATACATTTTATTCCGAAATAAATGGCACATTTTTGCATTTGTATCATAACTCATCATTAGAATAAATTATGTTTAGTAAAACACTAACATACAGTCTCACTGTTGTACTGATATTTTACCAGATTTACATAATGTTAATAATATTTGGTGAACTATATGTAAAAAGATATGTAACATACTTTTTAAACTGTGTTCAACTTGAACTAGTTAAGCCATTGTTTTTCAGTGGGTTCAAAGATCGCTCAAGCATTAAGAGTGTAACTAATTCGCTGCTAATGATGTTTTATTGTAATTTGATATTTATATATAATGTAAGGTGACGGCGGAGTATCCAGGGAGGAGTTTAGAACGTTTATAAAGGATATAATTGCACAGCTAAAAGACGAAAGGCAAATGATGGCCCGGGCATGTGAGGTGATGTTCAACGCCTGTGATATCGATCAAAATGGCAAAATAAGCAAAGAGGAATTCAAGTAATGTTTCGGATATTTTATTCATTGAGTATTGAAAAGTTTCAATTACTCTGTTGCAAATTTAATAACTTAGCGATAACAATCGGGTAAGGTAAAAATAAATAACCAAATAAATGTTTTACGAGTTAATATTATTAACAAAGAAGAGACACATACATACAAAAGCAATAATTCTGATATGATAAACACAAAACAATAATTACATGTACAATACTTAAATTGTAATTTATTTTATAAAATATTTTTCATGTTTGATTGCACATCGAAATATTGTTTTACATAGGATAAACGACACAGCAAACTTTATTTTTTTATAAGATCGATATCATTCATAGTTCGAATTTATATTTAACCCTCTCTCTTAAATCGTTTTCATATCTTTCCTATTTGAAGACTAAAGATTTCAACGTTATTGCCAAAGATAGTTCGACTGATATGATGTTTATGATACGACCAACGGCTATTCGAAAGAGATCCTAATTTTCAAATTCTTTCAATGGGTTTCTTTAGATAATGAGTGGAAAGATGTAGCTGAGTATTGTGCTCTTTGCAATAAATATATGTTATATTTTAAAGTACTCCAATAATTTGAAGTAGTATTGCACAGAAACCTAACTTTACCGATATAACCTTTAACACTTTGATGTGACCTCGACAATGAATCAGCTATGAAAACAACTGTTTGCAACTTTCACTGATTCGCTGTTGTTGGATGGGTCAAAATTTTACTGTTTATTAGTGTACAAATTGAGTTGCGCTCAACCCGGGGCTAGGCGGCGTGGGCAGTAATATGCATTTCCATTACTGTCCATGAACAGTCTCATGGAAACCGAGCCTGCAATATTTTCATATTTGTCGTGTCTGTCGGCTTTTAAAGTTTCCTTTTTATCTATTATATTTGTTGACATTTTATTTATATCCTCCATTTTTATGTTGCTGTATGTGATTTTCACTACATCGCCTCAATATGTTTTACATTTGATCTAAGCAATATAAATATCTTACGTGGTTATTGAAATATTGAGCGTACTGGAAAACAGGGGCGGGTAGACGGGCAGATTTCCACACAAAAAATAATACACTTAAGACTGGATGATAATTATGTTAATAAACACTGCAAAGAAACGTTGTCAACAGATCACTTTGTATTTGAAAAATCTGGTCTTGTACATGTATAACCAATGGGTGTCATGTTATTGATATCAGCCAGATTCGCTACCCCGTAAAATGTGCTTGTTAAATGAATGTTCCTATATTTATTGCAGACACTTTATGCAGCGCAACGATAAAGTTCTTCCTGATGAAACGGTCGACCAACTGTTCGTGGTGGTAGATAAAGACGGTGACAAGAGTTGCCTTACAAAAGATGGTAAATAGTTTTCGTTTAATTAAGTTGTAGTTTTAATAAAATCCACGGTTTCACTATGTGGTTAATCAAACCAGTATATTATTTTCGACAATAATAAATAATACAATACCAACGTTCTGAATTTTCACTTTTTTGTTAGTAACTTTTACACATTGAATATTTAATTTGTAAGTTTTAAAATATTATTTAATTAGTCAATTATTTGTGGGTTTTACTTTTCCATTTTGATTGGAACAAAAATTCAAATGAGTTATTTCATACGACCAGTAGTAATCTTTTTTGTTTTGTGGTAACACTGTTTAGGCAAAAATAATAAGATATTACATGCAAACGTACTTTTCTAAATAAAATCAGATTTTGTAACCAAATTCTTTTCAATTATATACATTCTTGTTCTTGACCTTAAATGAAGAGTAAATTTATTGATTGCAAACTTTGTGTCTGAGTAAATATTAAAATGCATTGCTAAGCGACGTGGTCAATTGTATGCATAAGGCCTACAATGTTTTGATGGTGGCTTTCAAAGTTCTATTTTCGTATATTTAAACATTTTAACATGTTCTTGAAGTACAGAAGCTCGAATCATGCAAATATGGAGCGTCCTCTGGACAATAATAAATAGATTAACTTTCATTTAGCGCTTTTTTCACACAATAGTGTAATATCCAATTAGAAGTTAGACCAATTAGAACTTGTGTCTGTGTACACCGGAATAAAATCAGACAATCAGAATGGGCAGGCTATTTTTGCATTTGTTATTCATTCGATTCATTATATCCTGACAAATCATAGCAAAAGTTTGAGATTATTAACTTACTAGGATTTAATATGAACTAAGGCACTGCCTCTTATCGAGCTCTAGCTGTAATAATCTCGGATAATGTTTTATTTTGTCATGTATTTGGCCAAAATATTAAAAATAAATTGTGTTAGCCTACTCATGCATGATATAATTATGTGATTTAGGAA
This sequence comes from Corbicula japonica, assembly GCA_038501625.1. Classification (NCBI taxonomy): domain Eukaryota; kingdom Metazoa; phylum Mollusca; class Bivalvia; order Venerida; family Cyrenidae; genus Corbicula; species Corbicula japonica. The sequence goes on along the minus strand of JAZAYU010000093.1, from coordinate 1,039,246 downwards.
ATAATTTAAGTCTGCATCAACTTTCTATGAATTCAGCTGCACAACTTTCAATCTGACTTTTACTAAACATTTGGGTTTTTAATGTGTAAACATAAAGGCTTCTTGCTTAAATTTTACAACCCAAATGTTTTCCATTACCTCGATTAACGCAATATTGAATATTGATAAATTCTTAATTGGTACATGTTATTTCTAATAATGATGTCACATTGCGCATGATATATTATTGACTGAAAGATAAATTTTATTTTTAAGAATGTTACCTTGATTAAACTTGAATTTGTAACTTGTAATTGCTATTCAAAAATATATATGCATGTATATGCATAAAGTTATAATCTAGACCTAAAAAGTAATGTTTTTATATACATCACATAAACACCACATTGAGACTTCAATAAATAGTGTAATACATCATCTAGATTTTGGGGCATATTTGTGCAGTCATTTAAAATATCTTCAGGAATGACAATGCCATAGGAATTTTCAGTGATATTGAAGGAATAAATGCTGTGTGAAAAATATTGTGACAGTATGGTACATAATTGAGCCAAGTTACTTGAATGTGCATGATAGTTATTCATTTAAGTTGAAAAAACAGTTCAGCTATTGTGCTTAAATAGATGAAATAATCTTAATCAATTCAAAATAAACATGTACAATGTCACGTAGTCTGATTATCCATATGTAACACTCCTTTACAGGTCTTAGTAACTGATTTTAAACAAAATGCTTCTTTATATCTATTTTCTTTACCAAATGAGTTGCTGTTGCCAATCAAATCATTCATTAAAAATGTTGTTGGTCCATTTTTTTTAATTTATAACAATGTAAAGAGAACTCAGATTATTGTAAAAATGTAAACCTGGGAACACATCAATATGATATAAAAATGCCATTATTCATAACCACTTTTGGATCTCTGTCTGGTAAGTATTTTATACATGTAATACTAGTATATATACTGGAAAATGTGAATTTCAAGTTCTGAAGCTCATTCCAGTTGGTATTTTCTTGATTTTATATTTTTATTGCAGAAAAGTAGGCATAACTACTGCAAAAAATAGGTAAATTTCTCTGAAAAAAAGTTTTCTGTGTAAAAGTCCAGCAGATCCAAGTACTGGTATTTTCAGATTTTCACATGTATTTAAAGAGGCCAAAAACCCACTGACATGGCAAGAAATGTTTTTCTTCCTATTCACAGCAATCTACATTTTTGTTTCAACAATTTAAATTATTATAAAAGCTTTGATTTTTTTATTTTCTAAAACACAACTTTTTGATGCTGAGCAAATTTAGTGACACCATGCATATTTAACAAAATTTGCAAAAAAAAACACAAAAAAAAACAACAAAACAGACACCTTGTAAATAGTGTGTTTGATAATACATGTACCTCACATAAATATTTTGATTATGAAATCATGTTGAAATGTGCACATGACAGAAAAAATGGTAATAACAGAACACTTTTAATTCCCAAAATGAGCTCTAATTTGATACACATGTAGTCTGCTCTCTGGTCAAACATTTTGGTCCCAACTGATAACTGATAATATAATGTGGAGATTAACCCTTTCCTCCATGTACACACCTTTATGTCATGGAAGAACTGTGTAGATTCAGATCAGCAAGCACATCCATGGTGTCTGATCAGGGTCTGCAATGTTCACTTGTTTAAATCATTAGGTTATTTCTGACAAAAAGTGAATAGTGTAGATCCTGATCAGATAGTACAGAATGATGTGCCAGCTGATCTGGATATACACTGGTCTCATATGGGTAAAAAGGCATGTCTGTGGAGTAAAAGGGTAAATTTCTCTTTTATTTAAAATCTTATATTACTGTGTATTAAAATTTAAACGGTTTTAATCAGTAGTTACTTTGAGCAAATTGTTGTCTATAAAATTTATAAAACCTGAAATTTCATACATTTAGGGCAATCTGTCATGTATTTGGCCAAACTATATATTATTATATATTATAAAAAAAAGTGTGTCTAACATAGGTTTGCTTACTCATGCATAATATAATAATGTGATTTTTGAGGTACATGTATCATGTCAAATAGGCCACAAGTCATTTCAGGTAGTACTTGTAACATGTAAGTCAAGTGTATATGACAATCACTGTAAAGAGTTAGTTTTGTTTTTAGATTTACATAAGCTTTTAAAAAATAGTATCATTGTTCAATTGATATCTAAAATTGTGCTTGTCACCCTGAAACTCAAGAACAAATAAAACATCATCTGGTCATTTTTGCTTTAAAATTTGGACTGTCATAAAAATTGGACTGTCATCAAAAAGTAAATTAATTTGTGTTATAGTCATAATCTGTTCCCTTCACCTATCCAAGGTGTTGATTCTATCATTTTTGTAAGGATGTCACTTTGTTATATATGATCACAATTTACAACACTTCCAGTAACAGTCAGAGGTGCTAATGCAAATCAAAGGTGTCATATTAAATAAATAAATAAATTTATTTCTAAACCAATTTCCATGTTGGACTATGCAAAATACACAGCTTATGTTGCAACTGCATCAATATCAGATTCTGTGCTAGTGTAGAACAAGACTTAGTGACTTGTGTAGACTAAGGTCATAGATCAAAAGAGCATATTGTCACATAAATGATGTAAATTGTAGTTCTGATAGAACTTATTTTGTTCATATAAAACATTTTTATATTTATCTATGTTAATGTTTTTGTTTAAATTGCTATCACAATAAAGAAATAATTATAATGTTCTTTTCTTTTGTTGCAACACATGTCAGTTGTTTTCCCTGCTGTTTAGTCATGATAGTTTTGGACAAAAATCTGGAAAAAGTACATGTAGTCTATGTTGCTTTGTACAAAATTTCCAATCATTGAAGCAATTTGTTGAACAATATTTTATAAAGCATCATAAACTGACATAGAACATATTATCTCAATGATAATTAAATCTTTATAAATAAAATAAAAATGTGGCCTAATTCTGTGGCCTATTTGAGCTTTTCAAAATAAAGTGTGGCCCATTTGACTTGTTTGTGGCCTATTGACTGTAATTCATATACCAAATCCATGGTATTTGATAGTAAATTTGTTGTGGATAGACTGATAACGATCCCAATCTATCAACCAAAACAATAAATATAAACATTATGTTTATGCAGTGTAGACCCAGTGTAGACCCTTTTTTTTGGGGGGGGGGTCTGAGTAGGGCAGGGGCGGCCAGTTTCTTCAATGTTTTTAGAAAACAGGATCAGTCTTCAAAGACTCTGTGGTGTAGATTTGCTCTTGTGTCAGGTGTTTTATAAAAATTATAAAAGAAATCTCATAGGCCTACCTCGTGTTCAGTTTTCAGCTATTTCACAAACAGTTTCTTCGACTGCCATGGGCTCACATGTCTGAATGACGAACATGACCAGTGACAAAAAACTCTTATACAAAAATGAATTGTGGCGCTGGTCTACGCTAAGCTCAGTGTGTCTCACAATGTGACTGAGTGACATTGCGAGGTCCAGTTCACAATTCAACTTCACATAAAAGTTGGTTCTCACCAGCCTTACATATTGTTTTCAAGAAAAACTCCATGCATCTGATTGTTCCGTCGATGGGCCTTATGCTCCTTTGAATTTAAAGGCCTAATAATCCACTGACAAGCTACCATTCAGTAGTTTTCAACTTGACTTCTTCAGTCTAATTTCTCAAAATGGCCGATTGCTAGTATTGCTATTGGTTACAACGAACGACAACGTACTCTCTAAACAGACGATTTAGTTTTTTTAGCTTTCAAAATGCTAGTCCGATAACACTGCTACCGAATAATAAGTTTTAATTTTTAAAGATATTTTGCCATTAGCAATTTATAAAAATAAAGCCAATAACAAAATTTGTAAAAACCATACTTTGCCGTAAGTTTTTACCGGTCAGTTTTTTTCCCGTGTTTACGTTGCCTTATGCTGTGCACAACCGGAAACCAGCGCAAACGAAGTGGACAACCTTTTTTTCTCCTTAGTGAATGGGCATTCCTGCGACCTTAAGACGAGCTTAACGCTCGGGTCGCTTCGCGACCCGAGCTAGAGCTCGATATAAATATAAATTTTTTTTTAAATATTGTGTCATGGAAACAAAAAAAACTAGTATAACATAAATGCATATAATTATTAATTGACATTATCTATAATTTAAATTTCTATTTCAGAGTTGATGACAGTTTTACTAATTGGCCGTGAAGCATTACGGTAAACAAGACAAAAAGCAGAGACAGAAGACCGAGAACAACCAAACTTAACAGAAAATGATAAGGCATTAATTGGAGACGTTTACTGTGTCTCAAAAACGATGGGACAATTCGCAAGCCATAAAATTTAACTTTTGATGATGTTGAAACATTACAATGCTACACAAATGTAATTGGGTTATTGACTGGTACTAACATTTCGCCACTAAAATCAATGAACAATTTACGCAACTACCATATTATTACTAAACCGATTAAAACAATGAAATATACAGTACAGTAATACATTTCTTTTGGTAGAGTTTCAAGTTAAGTTAAAATAAAGTTAAAATTCCGTTTGATATGAATTTTAATTTATGCTGCAGATAAATTTTTTTATTTTTTTTTAAACTATTAGTTGAAATATAAATGCTGATTGCAGATTGCGTTTCTTGCTTTTGTGAATATAAAATACATATTTTAAGATTTCTTCTTATACAAGACAACACAAGAGAAATTGATGCGTCCAGGTAATTGAGGTCCAACGCTTGATATTTATACAAATATTTCTGAAGATTTACAAAAGTTAAACGAACATGTATTAATTAAAATGGAAATAGAAAAATCAGTTGTAAGGCAGAACAATATCTCTAGTGTCATCCTCTCAAAATCAAGAAATCAAACATCATGCACACGAAAGAACCGAAAAACGTCTTTCGAATGTTACCGAAAGGATAAAAGCTAAAAGTAGAAATTAGTAATTCCTAAGTTTTGTGAGTTTTCGAAGTTTTTGCGTTAGGGCAGAAATTGTCAATTCGTAGTAATTAAGTTCCAATTACTTACGTAAATAACGGTCTGTGTTTTTTCTTATACTCATATGTATTTGCGAAAGTTTTATACGCCTTTCCAATAAACAGTTTCGCAGTCCTGTACGAGCCATAATAGCCAACATTATCCGCTATATTGCAGGTCTGCGTTCGTCGCCGGCGGTGAAAAAATAAGTTGCTGGTCTGTTATTCTAGCCAGACTTTTTTATTTTCACTATTTGTTAGATATTTAGAGTTTTAATGATTTAAGAACATGTACCATTCTTGTTGATAGTAGGCAGTATGAAACGCAATTTGGACAAACATAAGCATTAATTTTACCAATTCTGTACAACAATTTCTTCTTAATATCTTTTCCGCTGAAAATATATTTTACTGGTGTGAATGTTGCAAATTGCCAAGACTGGCAATGCGCTATTATCCGGAAATCATGATATGTCAACATCTGGTTACATGATCTGTAGACAAAAAATACAATCTAAAATTGTTGATACTTGCACATTTGAACAATAGAATTGTCCTAATAATTTATGGCGTTTATGGTCAACGAATAAATAATTTGAATTTTTAAAATGTTACGTACACTTCACAACCAAATATGATTGATTCTGTCTTGAAATAAAACAGGATCAGTATCATTCGTAGAATAAAATCCCAGGATTCAGATGCTGGCTTCCAATAAAGATGGAAATATTTATATTACAACATGGTTGCATATCCAATTTAGATTTCTTAGGTTTGACAGTTTGTAATTTTGGCATAAAAGCCCAAACGCTTAATTAAACATATATAAAAAGTTTTGCCAAGATTTGTTTCTTATTGACGGCGTTTGTTTCTATAACGTGTCGTAATGTTGATTAAGAATCCATATAAATGCTAAATCAAATACAATTGCTGGCACATCCAGTAATAAAAGGACTCCGAAATACTTAAGAATTGGGAGGTGTACATACCTTGCAAATAGTAATTACACGATCTCTATTGGTCAATGATATCTGCCCCTTTAAGTAATTGACAGATGACCCCTTGTGCAAGACAATTTGACATTTTTATGGCATGCCACCTTCAAAATCAATCGCCGCCGACATAATCATAACATGATGTCAGTAGTTGATTAGACACGCTAATCCGGAAACGAGACTCAATTTAGCCGTGGAGAGAACACTGGCTGTTAGTTCAAGTCGTTTACTGTTTAACCCGAGGAATAATGACTTGACACTTTTAGTCAAAGAAACTTGATTGCTTTATAAATTATTTTCAAAATTATCAAGACGCTAATGTATTATTACTAATTCAAAGAGAAAATATATTTTTCAAAAAAAGAATTTTATGATAAAAAGAAAGTTGTAGGTGCATATTACCTATTACGTTAATACAGCGAGCAATCATTTTTCCCGTAGAGCAGTCACGTGACTGGACAGGGGAGGTAACTGAAAAAATTCATCGAATTATTGGAAAGGCGTATAATGCCTTGTATTTTAATTATTATCTATTTTCAGGCTTATACTTAGATTAGGATCAAAATCGATAGGTATTCTAGTTTAAATATATAGATAAGTAAACATGAAGAAAAATAAAGAACAATTGTCATTTTTGTGGAGCAGGGAGGAGTAAACTCTGAAAAAAACTTTCTCCAGAGCCCAGGTTACTTTACGTTTTTAATTTTGAAAGCCTCAGATTTGTGTGTAAATTTTAAATTTGCTTTAGCTGACTGTAAAAACACATATAAGGCTGTTTGCGATACATTCTTGTTTGGTCCAATCTTGTATTAGCAAAAATACTTTAATTTTGAAAGCCTCAGATTTGTGTGTAAATTTTAAATTTGCTTTAGCTGACTGTAAAAACACATATAAGGCTGTTTGCGATACATTCTTGTTTGGTCCAATCTTGTATTAGCAAAAATACTATTATGATATTATGAGGTTTGAAAGAAATATTGTGTCTCTTCATATTTCCAGAATAAATGTTTAAATGTTTCAAAGGATATGCACGATATGCACAAAACTAGTAGTTAGAATTAATACTAATTCCCATTTTAAATACAATTTTATTTGTACGTATGTATATTCTATTTAAAGTTCTGTTCTGTAGCCGTTGTCGAAACGTATGATCTTCAGTCCACTGAATTGAAGTCACTATTACTGCATGTGAATTCCATTTCGAATTTCCATTTAGATTGAAGTTCAAAATCATCTGAAAATAACAGTATGCCATTGTAAGTGCAGTATCATTTACTGGAGTTTCTATGTGCATAATGTGAGCAAATTTCATTGTTATAAACACCAAAGTACCAATGCCCCGTTTTCACAATATTTCCAGCGATCACACGAATGATTACTGAAGTTTTAATTAGTAGACACCTTTAATCATTGAAAGTGCGTAACATTTTTGAGGCATTAAACGTGCCTTTCTCTTTAACGCACATGGTAAAAGTGCATAGGAATAACCTTCAATATCAAACAGACCATACTGTCAAAACCAAAAGAAGTATAAATTATAATAAGCTAAAATTTCACCAAAAATTGTATAACATATTTTGATTTAATAAATAGTGCGAGATTGGTACACCCTACGACAAGGTTAAAGTCCCAATGAAAAAATCAATTGTTTTGTCACTGACCGTTACAAGCCCGAAACCGCTCGGTTACTCACTGAGAATAAAAATGTTACTTACTTTTACTTAAAGATCACTTTCTAGTTATATTTTAAGGTGACTTTTTGGAAATTAATCACAGTATAAAAACCCATAGTATGAACACATGGTCTCTTTTATCTCGGCTCTGGATGTGACAATTCCTCGTATGCATATACCTTTCTATTAATAACAATTTTGAAAAATATTGAAAACATCACTTGATTATTGCAATAGCAAACTACAGCAACATGTAAACATTCAAAAATTCCAAAACAATCAGACAAGAAACTAATCAACACTATCACTTTGTCGTTGAATAAGAAATCAGGTGTTTGTAGCCTTTGTTCCAATGTACCCTGCGCTCACCTGAATCTTATATGAGTATCCACCTCATGGTATTTTAAAACATGAACTTATCAGAGTGATTTTTTCTATAAATACTATAAACAAAATAAACATTCTAATAGCAACAATATAAACAATGTAAGGTGAAATATGCATATCAGGGATCGCCACATTCAGAAAAAACAGCCTCCCCACACAGTCAAGAAGAAGAGAGATGGAGAGAGCATGGTAAATAAAATGATCAGTTTTAAAAAAAGGGACACCACTAACAATAAACAAAAATGAGAACCCGAGGGGTTACCGCCTTAGAACGGTCAGTGGCAAATCGAATTGCCACGGGGGGTTTAAACCAGGTTCTAGGATGCGCCAACCTCACACTTGCCCCAACAGGTTCTCATAACACAAAACAAGTACAAGTTGTCTTGGTGAAAAAACTCCAACCCACTTATCGGCTCAACAATGTTGCATCCAAAAGCACACAAACATATAAAACATAAGAAGCTAATAGCATTGCAAAGCCAAAGGGCGGATACTCAATGATCTTACCGAGACCAGAGCTCCTGTAGTAAAATCAGCAAGAACACGATAACAGGGATAAAAGAAACTAATCGAGCTTCTAGGTTCTTTTAAGAAAGGATTTCCCCATAAACCTTCATAAACTCTTAAACCCCTGCCACCGTCGTGCAACCAAAGAGGTAAGCATAATGATCAACTGCAGAAGGGTTAATCACCAGGCCTGCAGAGCGCTGTAAAATATCATGTGGTAACCTTTCTTTTTAAATTTACAGATGGTTTTTACGAATAACCGGGAGAAATTAACATTCCCTTTTATCTTCTTGAGTTTATAAATTAAATCTCCATAAAAACTGTCTTTGAAATACCTTGTTGCAAAAGTGATTTTAAACTGCACCTGTATTAATGAATTAAATAACGAACGATTTAAAATAACTTATTTAAACACGATTATATTTATATATTTTACAATATATTATTCAAATAATATTTAGGAAATAAAAGCTGTAATATTTTGCAAGCAAGTACAGGTTTGACAAAGTCTCCATAGGATTTGCAATACATTCATAAGAGCCATCTTCAATTTCCTTAAAATGTCGGCCGTCATTAAAACCCGATTCAATCATCTAATGAAATTTTTAACTATAAAAATAAATCAGATTTTTCATAATCAAAGGTGTTTGAAGCACCTCTGTTTACAATACCCATTATTTAAACATAATTATCCATTCGCATTTACATTTTCATACTCTATTGGTATAGGTTCAAAATCAATATATATTTTGATTTGAATAGTTTGATAAATATCCACACGAAGAACAGAAAATTAAACCTAAACGATCATTTGTGAACCAGGATCATAGTTTGTACTGTTAATATGGCTCAAGTAAGTTATTTCTTGCCTTATTTTTATAGCGTTTTATTAGGACAACTTTATTCTTATTCATGTACACCTGAACAATGTTGTAATTATAACGATAAAATAATGGTATATTCGGATTGTATACAAGTTAAACCAATACCACTTTTTATGAAATGGTCAATAGATTCATTATGTTTCTTCGGAAACCAATAGTATTTAATAAAGGTAGGATAAAGTGCCAAACTTAAACAGATAGTCGCATCACGTGTGGGTTGGATCAACCGAAAACGGTCTACAAACTCTGCCCAAGGTTATAAAACTGAGCATGGAAACCAGTCTCAAATCTCAAGCATCTGGTCGCCATTTCAGCCAGTCAGATGCTTGAGATTTGAGACTGGTTTCCAATCTCAGTTTTATAACCTTTAGCCCAAGTAATGATTCAGGGTGTTCGCTTTGTTTTGCAGTTCGAGTGGACTACAGAATCAGAAGAGAGTGGGTATAAACCGAGTATAAACTTTTTCCCTAACTCTAAATGGATTACTTGCTCTGTTCATAAAAAACTCATAGATTTATTTTTAAACGATTGGTTTACAACTATTGAAAATTCCAGCAGTTGCAAGATATATAAGTTGTTCAAACATGAATTTAAATTTGAAAAATACTTGACTGAAACAGACGATCGCTTTTTAAATTATATTATCAAATTTAGAACCAGAAATCACAAACTACCAGTTGAAACAGGATCTTGTAATAATATTTTATTAGAAAATCGAATATGTACACTATGTAATACTGGTATATGCGACGAATTTCGTTATATATTTGAATGCTCTATTTTAAGATCAATCAGACTAAAATATATCAATCCAGAGTATACTAATAGACCTAATATATTTAAATTTGATAAGTTGTTAAATTTGAGTAGTAATAGCAACCATGATTTCAAAAATCTATGTATCTTTATAAAACATATTATATGCAAATTCAAGTAAATGATTGTCTTGCGTTTGTAACATTATTTGTATGACTGTTAATGTAAAACCTTAATTCTTACAGGAGAATTTCTCCCGTATTGTGTATGTTCGCTCTTTGTATGTTTATGTTTGTTTTCACCCTTGTTTATCTATATATATTATTATTATAACTCCATGTTGTCATATGACCTGAGAGTACACAATAAAAGTTGAAAGTTGGCCAGCTAACTGAAGAGTATCGCTTATTTCTTCGCATGCATGATATTTGTTGTCGGCTATTCGTTTTAAGCTTTGAGTTTTACCGTTAGATTGGTCGGCGGTAGGAAATTCTCGGACTAAATGTATTCTTACCTGTTCTCAACTACGTAGAGCTAATTAGTTCATTTTCATGCAAAAGAGATTGTTTAAGCTGTTGAATTATTTAGTACAAGCAGTGATATCATATTTAATTTTAATTAATATCTAAACTTGAATACACATCAAACACGATTAAAACAAGCACACATACAATTAAAAAAAAGAATTAAGATAACTTTTGGTTGAACTTATTTCTATAAAAGTGTTTTCAAGGGAAAACACCTAATAAATACCTTAAATGGCATAGTAACAGCGCGCGCATGTTTGAGACTAAAAAGGATAAAACGGTTATTGCTAGAACGTTAGGAAATACAATTAAAAGTAACTCCATTTGAATACAGTTCCCTTATAACACATATAAAGGCTTGATCAAAATGAATCTGCAGCCTCAATTTCCATGTTCAGTGGTTTTTGTCATCTATTTAAACTATTGCCGACTAGATAGTTTCCAGGTGCAATAAACCATAAAACACATCTAACACAAATGCCAAATGCCACAATTACACACGAGTTTATTGTTTAGAATTCACTGAACTGTTTGCTAAGTTGGACAAAGACGCGAGTGGATCGTTGACATTTAATGAGATCAAAGAGGGATGTCTGAAGGAAGGAGCGGCAGTGTTTGGCCAAGAAGCAATTGATGCAGAAATCAAGCAGTTTATACAATCAGTTGATAGAGACGGTACGTGCATCGCCTTTGACTGCGTGATATGTATAAAACATGTACTCGGCAGTTATGCATAAATTCTGTAGATTATTACTAATTAACTCTTTGTAGAAGGCGGACAGCTAAAGCTTTAAACTGCTCCCTGAATATAAACTGATTATAGATTAACGTTCACGAAACGGTTAGGGATAAACAGAACTCAAAAGTGTGATAAAAATATTTTAAATGCTGTGTTGTTTTCCTTTTCGAAGAATAGAAACTTCATTATTTGATTGATTTCAACAAGAGACACTTATTATAAGTATAGTTCTCAGATATCAGTTACTTAAGTAAACCAAGTAAAACTTAAACATTATTTTAGAACTTTTCAATACAGGATCATGTCAATCCCCGTAAGCCTTTATTAAAATAATATCGTCGTAATTTATCTCGAATGATCGTCTTCATTTTGTAATACAAGGCGACAGTGCAGTTTCCAAAGATGAATTTAGAACATTTCTGCATGATTTTATTGCCAAAATACAAGAGCAACAGCAGCAACAACAACATCGTCAAAAACGGGTGAGTGTCCTCTTCATTACGGATTGTTTGCATTAGCAATCGCCACATATCAAAACAATCAATATATATAAATCACATTAGGTAGACAAATAATGCCCTTTGCTTATATTTGCAGTGATGCACGTTCAATTTTTAATTGAAAATGGTATCGAGAATATCGAGAATTCAAGTCCAAGCTGTCAAACGTCTCCCTATTGAATGTTACGGCGGTGCATCTACTTACTAAATTTCTTAATCCTAATATAGAAAGATAACATCGAAAATAATATAACAAAAAATCTCAAATAATTAATTTATCATTCAATACTGAGCTTTTTTCACGTATGTTTGCCGTTGCTAATAGGCGATAGGTTGATGTTATACTCAAGAATCTGAATTACAAGCATACTAAGTTGTTTATCCTTTTCAGTTTGATTGGGACGAAGAGGCTGAAAGAAGTAGGTTTATTTAATACCCATATTCAATCATACTACAATGCAGTGATCTCCCTTTAAAGCTACGCTCGGCAAAACACAGAAAACATCTTAAGTAATGCAACGAAGAAACTACAGGTTTTGCATTCGAAAAACGCCAGCAGAAAATGGAAAATATTTATCGCCTGAAATACAACATGTACACATTGAGAAGACTATAAAAGCTTCTAGTTACCGTTTAATAGCTTGTAGCTTTGATTTGCTGCCACCTTAATTCTTGTTCAATATTCGACATCAAATTAAGATCTGGATGTAACAATTTGACTTCCACGCTTCTAAATTTTATCGTTAAAGAAAGAATATCGAATGAACGGTGACGAAGAAAGTGGGGTCGTTGGCAATTTTTTAACAGTTATTCTGCCTTTGTTAATAATTGTTTTACCTGTATCGTAGTTAAATTTACAAATGTTTGCTACGGTTATGTTGTTCCAGACCAAACTATTTTAACGACTTCAGTCCAGCTGACATGCCCAATAAGGTACCGGTCTCGCACATTCGGATTATAGAAATATAAGTGCAAATTTCTTGGTAAAATCCATTAAGATACGTAATACTTTTATCCTGCTCTGACCTAGGGAGATGTGATAACATATTACTACTTTAATCGTCACCGGTACTTTTACGCGTATATTCGAGTAAGGAAATACTGGTTTCAAACCGAAACTTTTTATATTTAAATGGTTGCTCCTATTGTCCGGCTCCATATACATGTAACACATGTGTACACCCAATTATATTCAGATACTTCTTTGATTTATTATTATTATCATTATTATTATTATTATTATTATTATTATTATTATTATTATTTTTATTATTATTATTATTATTATTATTATTATTATTATTATTATTATTATTATTATTATTATTATGGATCTTATTGTCTTAAAGGTACTGGAATCTCATTCGGGATGCAAAATAGACATATGATAAAAAAACAAAACAAATGTGTTTATTCTGACAACAAATGTTTACCATGCAATTGTTTTAAAATTACAATTGTTAACCATGCTGAATATGATAAAACTGAGATTTGAAATTAGTCTTAAATCTTAAGCATCTGATTGGTTGAATTGGCGACCTTTCAGATCCTTGATATTTGAGACTGGTTTCCATTCTCAGTTTTATAATCTTGGGGCTCGGTCTTTCTGAAGGATTTGAGGAGGTGTTTCAAGAACTGGATTCAGACGGCAGTGGAGCTTTGACCTTTGATGAAATCAAACAAGGGTCACTAAAGAAAGGTGCACAGCTCATGGGTCAAAATCCGTCTGATGCCGAGGTATACAAGTTTGTGACCACATTAGACACTGATGGTATGTTTCTTAATCGATCATGTTATAAACACATGCTCTCTTTTCCTCTCCCTTACTTTGGCTGAGTAGGAAGATTGTGTTTCTGTGTATGGCAATCCATAAATGCATGTTTCGCGTATTCGTAAAGTGCATTTCAATATGTCTATTTTGTGTATACGTTCTTTGATATAGAAATTATAATATAGATATTGATGTTATATATACATGACAATTTGAGGCAAGTGCAGCATTCTCGACATGCCGGTTTCTTACATTTACCGAGATCAGTTTATTTACATAATAATATAGGTACTTTGAAATTTTACCCATGTGACTTGATTACATAATCAGATACTTTAAGATCTTCAGATACATTCTCTAAATTGAACGCCAGTTTACTGCTCTTACCGTATTCACTGTAAATAAACCAAATGTATCATCTAACGGATATAGCGAACTGATTGTCATGCATGTTGGTCCACCCCAGACTGTATCATTTATTGAAAATGATAACTTAATCATTTGTATGTTTATAGTGGTTTGTGTGTATTAGTTATAGCGATTTTTCAAAGATGATGTCGGTATATTTTTCGGATTTTATAACCAATACTTGATGTAAAAAAACATCTTTTAAAGTCCTTTGTACAGAAAACTGATACGTTATAAAATATAACGGCCTCCGTACCTCTATATACTGCTGCGACACGAATGAATTGGATCTACCTTACTATAATTTAACGGTGTTCTATAATCAGTGAGCGTAGCACACAGGCCGTTCTCAGAACTTTAATATACAACAAGAGATAATTAATGTCGTTCCGAAGTGTTTCGGATTTGACAAACACAGTCTAAGGTATGTTAAAAGTTATTGTTTCGAAACTAAAGGTTCACGAGTATAGATAAAGGAACACTTTTATGCTTCATGCACAGATATTTACAAAAATGTTGTAAGACTAATTATTTTTCGCTTATTTTATATTAACGGACTTGAAAATGTAATATTTGTTTGACAGATAGATACTGTCTTACATTGCAGTATTTTTCATTTTTTTACTAACATCTATTCTCATAATGTTGCGAGTCTGAAGTCAATTTGATTGTTTATAAGTAGATTTTATTTATATTTTGGTCGAACATGAAATGGTGAATGTTTATAAGTAGATTTTATTTATATTTTGGTCGAACATGAAATGGTGAAGGCATATAGTTCGTTGACGACTTTTTTTTTAAAGTTTGGAAGTAGGCGTGACATACAAAGTTAGAGGCAAAGGAAGTGATTTAAATATTGATAGTTTGAGCTGATGATAAACTCAGTTAATACCCCTTTGGGGGTACCGATTGGAAATAATTTGCCACTGGAGGTTTAAACCAAGTTTTCGGGTGCACTTGTCCCAACAGATTCTCATATCAAAACACAAATACTTGTCTTGGTGAAATAACTCCAAACCACCAATTAGCTCAACAATATTGCACGCAAAAGCAAACATACATGTACATATTAAACATGAGAAGGTAGTAGCGTTGTATTGCCAAAAGGGCGGGTACTCAATGATATTATCGTGTAATTTCGACTATAATACATGTATACGTTAGTTTATTTGGAGGCTTGTATGAAATATTAAACGGTCGCTAAGCTGCGATGGGCCTGACAGTTTAGTTTTCATACAAGCCTCCAAATAAACAATAACTTACTAGTATACTTGTTTTATAATTATGTTAAATTATTTTTATTTTTAAGTTCTTCTTTCCCCCCCCCCCCCGTGATTTTCTTAAACACTGTTTAATTATTTCTTCAATAATACCCGATTTGTATAGACAAAATATGCAGACGAGCTCCTCATTTTTACCTAAAAGCATACACATGATAAAATCACTTAAAAAAAGGTGAAATATGCATATCAGGAATCGCCATATTCAGAACAAACAGCCTCCCCACACAGTCAAGAAGGAGAGAGGGGGAGAGAGCATGGTTAATAAAATGATCAGTTTCAAAAAAGACACCACTAACAATAAACAAAAATGAGAACTCGAGGGGTTACCGCCTTAAGTGCATCTCCATATATGATACAGATTATTGGAAAATCAAATCGACACAGATCACACTAAATGATACGACAGAAATATGTGTATTCGCTCTAACTGATAGTTTATTGATGCTATAAATGATACAGACATTACGAAATCCTTCAAACATGTTAAAAATTTACGCTATCTATTGATTTAAAGCCACGATGTTTTGTAATAACCTATATATTTATGCCATAGAACCATTATATTAGTATGTATTGGTTTATCTAAGCTTTTATTAATACAGAATAACAATATTTTGTCACAATCATGAGGGTCATTGCCAACCTTGTTGTGATTAAATGCTATTTTGCAAGTTTTTATCCGTATAAGTGCGTGTAAAACAAATGATATTACAACCAATAATGACTATACAAACTATACTTACTGATTTTTGTTAAAGGTACTTAAAATAATGCTATAAATTCAGTTTTCACTGTGTTACTTACGAGTTGTCTATATCGAAGCCATGCAATCAGCTCGCTATATCATGTAGATGATACAATCGGTTTTTATACAGTGGAATTGAACATGTCCATTTGTGTATGGTTGATAATACAGTCAGATTTTCAATTTAAAGCGGATTGAAACGCGAATATTGTCAAATTTGGGGTTAACTGAATTTTTAGCTGTGCTCGTTTGTTCCAATTAGGTGATGGAAAGATCACAAAGGATGAGTTCAGATCATTTTTACAAGAACTACTCAAACAATTACTGATGGCAAGCCGCGATCCGAAACGTAACTTAGAAGAAGCGGTAGATGTAATGATGAAAGCTATTGACAAGGATGGTAACGGCTTATGTAGCAAAGAGGAATTCAAGTAGGTCTATTGTCTGAGTGTGTATTTACTGTTAAATATTTTACATGTTCTCACAGAGTAGAGACGTGTTACATGTATAACACGAATATTTGTCATAAATTTGGCGACTGGAATCTTCAAATACCAATTATATAATATTAATGATCGCCGATAATGTACTACATTTGACCTGTTCATTTAATTTTTAATTATAAGTATAAGTATGATAAATTTTTCACAAAACTTGCAATGTATCTGCATTTCTAGAGTGTAAAGAGTGTAAACTACTTGTTAACAATAGGATGAGCAATTACGATATGTGACATGAGAAAGTATTAGCTGGCCTTTTTCGACGTACGAGGAAATAGTTTCGATTATATTTTGTCACGAACTAAATTGTAACAAGTGTCATTATCTGAAAATAATCGTATGACACAGACAAACATTGGAAAAATGACTGTTTACGATTGTGCACACGTACTTTTAATGCCTTGAAGGAAATTTGTACAAGAGAAAGGTGACACTCCTCTCACTGACGAAGAAGTAGAAGAACTGTTTTCAGCAATAGATTCTGATGGAGATAAATCATCTTTAAATAGGAAAGGTGTGTAAGAAACTTCTGAAACAAGGGAACCTTTAATTAAGTTATTGCCCGCAGCAAATGTTTTGTGCAGTTGACAAATCCTTCTTCCTAGAATCTTAAACTTTTATCAAGTTTTGTATTTGCAATAAAAAGTTCCTGATTCATTTGAGCATATGTAAACGTTTTTAAAATGATTCAAGTTTATAAGTGATGATATCATTCAGCTGTAAAAACAATATAACAGCTTTACAAGACTCAAAATTGTTTACGTCGTATGTGTAGACAATTCGTAAAAATTTGAACAGATTACATTTACATTAATATAGAGGTGTCACATAATGATGCATACATATAGCAAACACAGTTGCTTGCTTTATGGGATGTGGGCTGTTTATATCGTGCTCAGATGCCACAAGATGAATACCAGTCGCCATTTCAGCCAATCAGATCCTTGAGATTTGAGACTGATCTCAAAACTTAGTTTTATGATCTTGGGCCCTGGCTTGTGCCTTTTTTATTCAAAGATTACAACGGACCTCAAACTTTGATGAAATGTTGGTTACTTCCTGCTTTCTTTTAATAATTTTTTTACAGTTATTCATTATTGTTCGTTTAAAGATTTCAAAAATGGTTTGCTTTTTTTCTCTTCTAGAATTGTTGGACGTGCTTGCAATAGGAATGTACCACAACCAGTAAAGTGAACAAACAAATTGACAATATCTTGACAATAAACCATGGGGACCTCAAATGTGTATACAAAATTTAATGATTAGTTCATACATTGTCTTATTCTGTTGTTATTAAATTTCGTCAGCAAAATGTGTTGTGTAGTGCCACTACTTATTTTAAAGTGACACAATTTCTTCTCAGTAAACAAGAAAAATATATATAGTATTGTATTGTACATAACATAACACAACATAACATAACACAACATAACAAAACATAAAATAACATAACATAGTATAGCATAACATAACACAACATAACATAACGTTATATCACTCGTTGTGAAATATTGAATTCAAGTGCGATGGATTAATTAATGATGGTTTGTTGATATCGTGTAGAGAACTTGATTATCTTTTCAGGAAGTTAATTTTAAACCATTTTATTCTGATTACTTTGAGAGAAATGTTTGCAAACGGAAAAGTGTCGTTTAGGATATTTTTATGAAGTTCAAAAGCTGATTCTTTAAAGACAAATGAGGTAAATCTTTCTTGTATTTATTTGATGTTTTATATCATTAATGTTTCAGAAGCATATCCATTTTATAATATTAAGTATATGTTATCAGTTAAGATATTTTTTCTGAAAGCTGTTTAACTCAAGTTTCATATTTTCTTTTCAACCAATTTTAATGAATATGGACTCAAAACGGGAACTAGACAGTCTAAAAAATCAAAACTACTATCGCAAAGCCGAATTTCATCTTTGGCGAAATTAACCGTATTTTTACATGTAGTTTTGCAATTTAAATTAAATTATTTCTGTCGCAAATTGATATAAAATTGTATAATTTATTTAAGAAAAAAATAATAAGAGAGTAAATAACATTTTAAATAATGAAAAAAAAGATACTATTTATCCAACCTAAATTGCCTCACATATCTGATTTATATGTAGTTAAGAAAAATATGATCTATAAATGTGGACATATCTAAATGACTACTTTTTCTTCCCAAAGAACTGAATTGATTGGTCACTTCGATGCATTTAATAGCAGTGAGTCAATTGTTTAGTTATTTTAACAATATTTGTTTGCATGTTTAACAATGATAGATACAGACAACTACAAATATAGTGAAAAACAAACGGCAAAAGGGCTGAGCTACAGGATCCTATAACATTAGCAAACCGCTCTTTTCCTATAGATATTAATGGCGAACATACAATGCGAGTATTTAGACTAGAAATGTGTCCATAGGACACGGATGCCCCCGCTATGCATGTTACCAGACACTGAAGTGCACTGATGGGAATAATAGCATTTCAAAGAAAGTGATGTGCTAGTAGTAATAAGAATATGAATAAATTTGAAGATCAAGTAAATTATTTGTATTTGCAGCACTGTTGTTTGCTCATAAATGAAATGTCTGTGAAGAAGTTGGTGGTAATGCGATGAAAACATATTAAACATACATTTAGATTTTGCAAAGCGTTTATTTCCCCTTCAAAACAATAATTATGCTATACCATTGTATAAAATTGTATCAAATTGCAATCAACACATGTAGAATCCCTGATAATAAGACTATCACACTATTAGGACCACTTTTTTAAGAAGGGGTACTGGTGTTATTAGCAGGGATCAACAGCATACCAGTATTATTAATCACTAACATCACTATTATGAACTTTTAAAGGACCTGCAGCCACGGGTATTGTACGTGACACACCGCCTTGACATGGTGAACATTTGTGCCTAGTTATTTTAATATCCTTTCATTCATAAAAAAGTAACAAGAACAAGAAAATTCTAATTTACCTAACAGTGACCTTGACCTTGGACCTACAGACATGGGTATTGTACGCGAACACCATCTTGATATGGCGAACATTTGTGCCAAAATATGTTGAAATCCACCCATTCATAACAGAGTTATAGCCAGTACAAGACAATTCTATTTTTTTGTAACAGTGACCTATACCTTGGACCTATAGGCATGGGTATTGAATGCAACACAACAACTTGTCATGGTGAACATTTGTGCCAAGTTACTTTGAAATCCCTCCATTCATAACGAAGTTATATCCTAAACAAGAAAAATCTATTTTTAGTAACAGTGACCTTGACCTTAGACCTACAGGCATGGGTATTATATGCCACACACCACCTTGTTATAATGTACATTTGTGCCTAGATATTTTGAAATTCCTTCATTTATAAGGAAGTTATAGCCCAAACAAGAAAATTCTATTTTAGGTACAGTGACCGTGACCTTGAACATACAAGCATGAGCAAGGTACGCGACACACCACCTTGTCATGGTGAACATTTGTGCCATGTTATATTGAAATCACTCTATTCATAACAAAGTTACAGCCCGGACAAGAAAATTCTATTTTTAGTAACAGTGACCTTGACCTTGGATCTAAAGGCATGGGTATTGTACGCGACACACTGCCTTGTCATGGTGAACATTTATACCAGGTTATTTTAAAATCCAATAAGTAATAACAAACTCACAGCCCAGACAAGAAAATTCCGTTTTTAGTAATAGTGACCTTGACCTTGGACCTACAGGCATGGGAATTGTACGCAACACAACGCCTTGTCATAGTGAACATTTGTGCCAAATTATTTTGAAATCACTCTGTTAATAACGAAGTTTTAGCCAGTACAAGAAAATTATATTTTTTTGTAACAGTGACCTTGACCTTGGACCTACAGGCATGGGTATTGTACACGACACATCGTCTTGATATAATGAATATTTATACCAAGTTATTTTAAAATCCAATAAGAAATAACAAAGTTACAGAGCGGACAAGATTTTTCTCACAAAATTCTATTTTTAGTAACAGTGGCCTTGACCTTGGACCTACAGGCATGGGTGTTGAACGCGACACACCGCCTTATCATGGTAAACCTTTGTGCCAAGTTATTTTGAAATCCCTCCATTCATAAGGAAGTTACAGCCCGGACAAGAAAATTCTGTTTTTAGTAACAGCGACCTTGACCTTGGACCTACAGGCATGGGTATTGTACGCGACACACCGTCTTGATATGGTGAACATTTATACCAAGTTATTTTAAAATCCAATAAGAAATAACAAAGTTACAGAGCGGACAAGATTTTTCTCACAAAATTCTATTTTTAGTAACAGTGACCTCGACCCTCGACGTCAAGGCATGCGTGTTGTACGCGACAAACCGCCTTAACATGGTGAAGATTAATGCCAAGTTATTTTGAAATCCCTCCATTCATAAGGAAGTTACAGCCCGGACAAGAAAATTCTATTTTTAGTAACAGTGACCTTGACCTTGGACCTACAGGCATGGGTATTGTACGCGACACACCGTCTTGATATGGTGAACATTCATACCAAGTTATTTTAAAATGCAATAAGAAATAACAAAGTTACAGAGCGGACACGATTTTCGAACATACACACACACTGACACACTGACACACACACAGCCAGGGTGAACACTATATGCCCTTCCGCCATTACATGGCGGGGGCATAAAAGCATGCAGGTCTTGAGTTCACATTCCTTGCTATATCAGATACAAGTCACTCATAAAGTTCTACATTATACGAAGAAAGAGTACTGTTAAGTGATGATGTGAAGTTTGTACTTGTTTGTTCATATGAAAACCTGTAGGATCAAGTGAACTTTGAAATTGATCATTTTATAACCCATGCCTTTTTCCTCTCTACCTTTTAGAATTGTGGGGAGGCTGTGTCTTCTTTGTGTAGTAATTCCTAGGTTGAGGGTTATAAAGCTGAGATTGGAAACCAGTCTCAAATCTCAAGCATCTGATTGGCTGAAATGGCGACAGCCAATCAGATGCTTGAGATTTGAGATTGGTTTCCATGCTCAGTTTTATAACCTTGGGCACTGGTATGCATATTTCACCTTTTTGAATCCACTGTGTACTTAACTTTATACAATAAATCATCAAATTAATTCATCAAATAATGCGAAATGCAATATCAAGATGACGTCACATATCAACCGATACGGGAACAATATACACATATTTAAACTTCCCGAAACCGAGATCAACCATTCAGAATTAGTTCATTCGGAAAACAATCTACGATCCTGTTTGATTTATTTGGTTTCACTTCGCCTCATTCGTTCGGGTAATACTGAAAATTGTTTCCTTGTATTAGGCTTTAAATAATTATAAATATCGTTCGCAACGAATACATTTTGAGATGTACGCTTCTGGTGAAGAATTTTTAATAAATATGCTATTTAAATACATGACCATGATGTTTGAGAAGTTTTAATATATTATTATGTGTACCAGCTTGACATTTCGTCACTAAACTAACATGGATTTGCTTTAATAAAATATCAACATTCCCTTTTAATGGACACAAACAAACTGTAATAAAGGACATAGGTATTTAGACACAAAGGGAATATACGTATATTTAACTACATTACTTTACATGCCTGTTTGCAGAAAAATTACAATGCAATAAAAAGTTCATAACACATTCAATTTGCATGTCATTTGAGTCCGTGTTTCTTTTTAGTTGTGCATATTTGTACAAATTTAATTGCAATGCATCTTATAGCTTGAAATGTTCTTCCCTTTAGCTTCAGTTATTTTTTGTGACTACTTAATGCTCAGAATGAGCATTTCACTTGTATATAAGTTCTCCTTCTTCATAACTCTACGAAACTAAGATCGGACTGAACTACATTAGAGGTTATTCCAGATTCACTCCACAAATGTGGTAACGGAATTCAAGATGTACCAGTCAAACAAATTTACATATGGGAATTAAATGGTTAATTCCAATAATAGCAAATAATTGCTTTATCAGGAAGGCAACATTTCTAAAAATCCTGATTATGACGTCTTTGAATTGCTTGAAATACGTAAAAGAAAATCGAGGTCGCACGGAAGCAGAACTAATGGAAACATATAAAGAAAATCACGTATTCGTTGTTCTATTCATGACCTACATATTATTTTAAAACAATCTGGCAGACACGCTATGCTATCTAGGTTGGCGTCTCTTTCTATATCAAGTCTGCAGAAACTGGATGAGGAAGCCGACGACATCGTCATAAGAACCCATCCATTTTTCGAAGTTGCAAGTCTTATTCAGTGTTATACTCGGCATGTTCTCAGGCCACACATTGACTTGCAATCTGACCACCAAAGACATTTCCTTAAAATTTCTTTTTTAAATAAAGGAATAGATTTTATTGACCTTCCTAGTATATTTAAAGATAAAACAGTTCAATCGGCTGTTCCTATTTATTTTAAGAATACTGAATCGCCTATGGTTTGTTATAAAATTAATACAACAAACCAACTAGAAATACAATTTTTATTTACAATAAAATTACCTCGGATTTGCAGATCATTGAAAATACACCAAACTCTTGAAAGTGTTTAACTTCTAAATATTGCTATAAGCCTGCCGGTCATATTGTTACCGGTGATCTTAATATAATCACAGACTTCTTAATTTAATTTCTAAAGGTCCCAAATATAGAATATCATCCAAAATTGATTTCAATGCATGCCGTGCAGAAATTGCTGAGTCTTTAAACTTATTTTGCAATAAATTGTGTAAAAGAGAACATGCTGAGCCTAATGCGCTTTCCAACTGGAAAAAAACACATATTCAAAATAATTGACACTCGTATATCATTTTATGAAAGAAATATTGCTTTATTACCGCCTAGGCCTCGTTTTAACTTTCGTCATTTGAAAAAAAAGGAATTCAAGACTTTCATAACAGATTTGTTTTAACACCTGATGATAAGGCTTCTAATAATGTAATTATAGTGTGACGGATACACTATATTAATATTCAAACTGAAGAACTGAACAGCACTAATGCTTATATACTGACTTCTTCATCTGAGAGTGATATTGTTACTGCACACACTCTACAAATTACAAAATTTAGAATCAGTATTGAGCCGAAACAAGACAAAATACCAACTATGTATTGGTTGCCTAAAATGCATAAAACACCGTACAAAGCAAGATTTATTGCTAACTCTAGTTCTTGCACTACTACTTAATTATCCGTGCTCTTAACAGCTATAAAAGAAGATGTAATTAGGTATGATGATAAGGTTTTTGAAACTTCTGGCAAAATTTATTTTGGTCGATTAAAAATTCAAATGACGTTTTGAAAAAGCTTAAATCAAATAATTTTCGGGCGTTCTGTTTGTCTACTTATGATTTCTCAACTTTATACACTTCGCTCCCTCATAATTAAATAAGAGACAAGCTAAACAGTCCCAGTGAAAAAAACGTTTGCTAGAGAAAATAAAACCTTCATCGCTTGTAATGAACATAGGGCATTTTTTACAGATGGTTCTTATGATAATTATACTTAATGGACTTGTCAAGACCTAATAGAGTCGCTAACTTTCTTACTGGATAATATTTATGTTAGAGGTGTAAGACCTCTAAATAGACTTCCCTATATAAACTATAGTAAACATGACATGTTTCAAAAGGCTGGCAATCATAGCTGGTACCATTTTAATAAGGGCTAACTTACATGCTTTTAAAGCTAATTGTTTCTACTGTCCATTTCCAGCAAGAAAAGTAGGGGTCATGTATCAATTAACAGAGACACCTTGAAACCGGTGGTCTGTTTTTTTCACTTCTGTGTGAACTTCAAAACTGTTTTACATATGCCGTCCTAAAACCAGGGCCTTTTTTCATATACTGCATTTCCAAACATAAATTTGCTATCAGTGTGTCAGTAAAAGCATCTCATTTACTTAACATGTTCCTTTCAGGCCATACTAGCCATTTAATGCCCCCAAAAGGCAAAAAAATTGGGACTATTTAGTGTCAGCCATTGTCTGACTAGCCCGAGTAGGAACATCCGCTGGACTATTTACAAGTAATTAGCCTAGATTCGGTACGTCTTTTATAAACAAGTAATAGGCATCCCAATGAGTACTAATTGTGCACCCCTTGTTGCTGATCTGTTTTTATACTGTTATGAAAGAGACTTTATGTTATCTCTTTCTCCTGAACATCAAGATGATATAATTACAGCTTTTAACAACACCTCGAGGTACCTTGATGATTTATTAAATAAAGATAATAACCATTTTCCATTACTGGTTAATAAGATTTATCCTAAAGAACTACAACTTCATAAAGCGAACACTTCAGAAAAGCAAGCAAACTTTCTCTATCTAAATCTGTCTATTGAAAATGGTTACGTCACTACTAAAATTTATGATAAAAGAGATTATTTTAATTTTAGTATAGTAAAT
Source organism: Corbicula japonica (assembly GCA_038501625.1). Lineage (NCBI taxonomy): Eukaryota > Metazoa > Mollusca > Bivalvia > Venerida > Cyrenidae > Corbicula > Corbicula japonica. Next base: position 1,014,126 of record JAZAYU010000093.1, on the reverse strand, counting down.
TTTCCGTTTTTAGACGGCGATGTTCCCCGTGCAACATCTTATGGGGTTTATATCTCACAGCAGGTTCGCTTTTCAAAAAAGGTGAAATATGCATATCAGGAATCGCCACATTCAGAAAGAGCTTGCAACGATGTTAATGATTTCAATAAACGTAATCTTTGCATTTCAGAAAAACTTTAAAAACAAGGTTATCGGTATCACAAATTAAGGAAAACCATATGGGTTGGAGTCTTTTCACCATGACAACTTGTACTTGTTTTGTGATATGAGAACCTGTAGGGGCAAGTGTGAGGTTGGTGCACCCTAGAACCTGGTTTAAACCCCCAGTGGCAATTTGATTTGCCACTGATCGTTCCAAGGCGGTAACCCCTCGGGTTCTCATTTTTGTTTATTGTTAGTGGTGTCTTTTTTATTAACCATGCTCTCTCCCCCTCTCTCCTTCTTGACTGTGTGGGGAGGCTGTTTTTTCTGAATGTGGCGATTCCTGATATGCATATTTCACCTTTTTACAAGTTTTATCGCCGATACCCAGATTTAATTTATAAATACAAGTGCAGTTTAAAATCACTTTTGCAACAAGGTATTTCACAGCCAGTTTTTTATGGAGATTTAATTTATAAACTCAAGAAGATAAAAGGGAATGTTAATTCTCCCGGTTATTCGTAAAATCCATCTGTAAATTTAAAAACAAAGGTTACCAACATGATATTTTACAGCGCTCTAACCCTTCTACAGTTGATCATTATGCTTACCTCTTTGGTTGCACGACGGTGGCAGGGGTTTAAGAGTTTATGAAGGTTTATGGGGAAATCTTTTCTTATAAGAACCTAGAAGCTCGATTTGTTTCTTTTATCCCTGTCATCGTGTTCTTGCTGATTTTACTCCAGGAGCTCCGGTCTCGGTAAGATCATTGAGTACCCGCCCTTTGGCTTTGCAATGCTATTAGCTTGTTATGTTTTATATGTTTGTGTGCTTTTGCATGCAACATTGTTGAGCCGATAAGTGGGTTGGAGTTTTTTCACCAAGACAACTTGTACTTCTTTTGTGTTATGAGAACCTGTTGGGGCAAGTGTGAGCTTGGTGCACCCTAGAACCTGGTTTAAACCCCTAGTGGCAATTTGATTTGCCACTGACCGTTCCAAGGCGGTAACCCCTCGGGTTCTCATATTTGTTTATTGTTAGTGGTGTCTTTTTTTAAAACTGATCATTTTATTTACCATGCTCTCTCCCTCTCTCTTCTTCTTGACTGTGTGGGGAGGCTGTTTTTTTCTGAATGTGGCGATCCCTTATATGCATATTTCACCTTTTTTCAATTCGTTCGCCAAGTCAAAGTTTATGCTTTAAAGTGGGGTTGTTGGATGGGTTACACTTACAAAAACGAAATATTTATATCAGTCACATGATGAAAGCACATTCTTTCACACACAGCCATAAAGCAGACAGGAAAACGCATGTGTTTTATATACGATCCAGTTGATGAAAAAACACCACAAACGGTTAACGATATGAAAATGAACAATGCATGTTGTCATGGTGATTAAACTCCAACCCGCCCATCAACTAGACGCATGGAAAAGCATACAAACACAAACACATTAAACAAATAAACTTATGATAGGTAAAAAAGGAAGATTTTTGAAGGTAGGAAACCCTATTTCATCATTTTTATCATTTGTTTGATGCAAAGTGAACTTTGAAAGCCAACGAACACGACAAATATGAAAATTTAACAGATACGGTTTGATTGAAGGAAAATAAAAGGTATTATAACAAAATAATAGACTTGTGTATCCGTTTTACATTTCAGGTCGACTCTCGTTAGAAGCTATGGGGTCCTTGTCACGTTGAGTCTGGTTTTGGTGGAAGCTTTAGCGGGGAATGCCTGCGAATTAGTCTGTTTCACGACGGACAAGAACATCACAGAGGTGCTTGCCGACTGTAGTAACAAACACCTTAACGACGTTCCCGACAAACTTCCAGATAATATTATATATCTGAATCTAGATGAAAACAGTATAACCAAACTAAATGGAACAATATGGTCACGATATAAACTACTAAAGGGACTATCTCTTGCTTCAAACAGGATACAAATCATACAGCAGAGCGATTTTCAAGGACTACACCTTCTGGAAAAGTTAGATCTTAGTTTGAATCGTATCCGGTATACTGATGCATGTATCGATAAAAATGTGTTTATCCACCTAAAAGCATTGATATATCTTGATATAAAACAGAATCTGCAAGATATCTGGCCCAATGAAACATACCCACAGGCAATTTCGACATTAAGTAATCTACAGACTTTAATGATAGACGGTCTTAATACACAATTTGTTTATAATCTACCTCGTCTAAATGAGCTTTATCTTTCTGGTGAATACGGCCGCTGTAACATTTCTGTCTTAACAAAGTGGTATTTTTCAGCTAATCACAATATTCAGAATTTATTTATATCTAAATGCTCGATCCAATGGATAGATCCGTGCCCATTTCAAGCGATGTATAATATCTCATCCCTCGATCTATCAGATAATACTGACCTTGGCTTGGATGTCATGGGTAATATAACATGCATTGCAACCATCAAGCAACTGAATTTAAACTCTCTATACGATTATATATACTATGACACTTGTTCATCCCTTACAATGTCAGCAACCAAGTTTCTTTACAACACGTCCATCGAGCTACTCACGTTGGAGTCGGACTACGTGGTGCGCATGGATGACCAGGCAGCGCAGTATTTTCCTCCGTCATTGAAGTATTTATCTATAAGCGACAACCTGTTTATGTACGGAAAGTACATCGAGACTCTGATAGAAAGAAATTTATTTAAAAACCTTGTGTATTTCGACACAAGCCAGATGTTCAAAACTCACATTACGGAAACTATAAGATCCAACCACACTCCGACTTACAGAACTCCGAGATTAGAAAGGACTAGGAATGCAGACTGTTTGATTGTAAATGAAGAACAGTTTCGATCCGAACGTGAGTCCATGTTCACACGAATGAAAGTTAAGGACTATTTTAAGGTAATTCGTGAGAGAGTTCCAACTGGTGTAACTGTATCTGCCGAAAATAATGAATCTATGATACAATATATAGATGTCTCTCAAAATCATCCAAACACATACGAAATGACTGCTAAACTCTTCAAGCATACGCCTCATTTAATCTTTCTGAATGTTTCAAACAATTTCCTTGGTTATCCTCTTGTAACAAGTGAGAAATTGTTTCAAAATTTAGCTAAAGTACAAACTCTTGATCTCAGCAACAACCAGTTAATACAGATAAATCATAATATTTTTAACAAGCTTTTAAACTTAAGATATCTCTATCTTGCAACAAACAGGATTAAAAAGCTATCGTTTGACATTTCAAATTTGAAAGATTTGGTCTATCTTGATATTAAGACAAATCATCTTGAACAAGTCATGGCAGCAACAAGAAACGCCCTCGATAAACTTACATCTCAAAACATTACAATTAACATATCAAACAATCCTCTGAGATGTACTTGTCATAATTTTGATTTTGTTAAGTGGTTACACACAACAAAAGTACGATTCGACAACATGGATGAAACTAACTGCACTTTTGATAATGATACCCAAATTCCGGTGAAAATGCTTGCCTTTGATTCATTTGTTCTCGAGTGTTCACCACCGAAGTTTAATACTGTCATTCTGATCTCCAGTCTTGGACTGCTATCTTTCGTAGTGATCGTATCATGTGGTATTGTGTACAGATACAAATGGAATTTGAGATATCTTTATTACATGACCAAGTTTAAGCTTACGGGTGGGTATCAAGCAATCGAAAATACACAGTTTGAAAAGGACGTCTTTGTATCGTACGCAAGCGAAGATGGCGGGTTTGTTTATCAGAACGTTGTACCTGAGCTCGAACAGAAAGGTAACATATCTTTGCTTGTGCATGATCGTGACTTCAAAGCCGGCGAGTTGGTTGCCGATAACATTATGCGTGCTATTACATCATCACGAAGGACTCTTGCTATATTGACGCGCGCGTACATTCAAAGTAAATGGTGTATGTACGAGCTTAATATGGCGCGAATGGAAGCTGCCGACACAGGAAGAAATGTTTTATATGTTATACTGAAAGAAGATGTGCTGACAAAATCTCTTCCTGTTGAAGTCATTGAAATAATCAAGACGAAGACTTATTTGGAGTTTCCGGAAGCTGAAGAGCACGTGGAAGGATTTTGGGAAAGACTAAGAGCAACAATAACTCGAACTAGTAGTTGAATGAATGTAAACGATGAATGTTCTATTTATATGCAAATTAGGCGAGGAATAGGTAACTATGATAGAGTTGTACAGAAAGATATTACCACTGCCTCACATTCAACGTCAGCTTTTTTATACAAAGAGAATATTTGAAGTTATTATTTAAACTCAAATTCATCTTTCAATATTGCGCTTCTTTTAAACTTACACATGATTATGATCAAATGCATGAAAAGTGATTTTTAGCGTTTTAAGCCATAATTGATGACACTTTCTGGGAGCAGGTTCAAATGTATAATCGTTCACAAGGTTTCGGGAAATGTATTTATTATTATACAGACAAATACAATGTGTTTATAAGAACTCTAAGAACTCGATATTTGTTTAAAGAAAACGAATCTCAGCTTTTGTGTAACTGAGTCATTATGGCTAAGCATGACAAGCCAAAAACTGTGACAAAACTTGCAATGTGATGCTAACGTGGAGGCGCATAATGACACTGAACATTATAACATTTTTCTGTTAATTGAAATTCTGAGTGAGTATATGGAAAGACTGACTATTAAGACACTTTGAATCTCAACTGCTTATTATGAAGGATGATGTAATATCTTTAAGCACTCCAAATGTTAGATCTGATAACGCCCCGCACACACCGTATATAAGCTATACCGGGTTTCCCAGATAACTATTTTTGGAATTGGAAAACTACAATCGAAAACAGTCAATACAGGTAGCGTGATTCATAACGCTCGTAAATGACCTGAAACTAAATTTCTGTGAAAATCAATGCAATATCCATAAAACACAACTATCTTAAGTACAATATGTCCTAAGTGGGGTGTCAACTCTTTCCCCAGTTTATAACACTGTATACAATATACAACATAACGTTCGGAAAGCTTCGAAAATAACGGCAATCTTTATGTACTTTTGCGATTTTGCAGGCGACAATCTGATTGATTCGGAAGGTTGTTGATAAAACAATTTTTAGTGACCCGTCGCCAGATTCTGATAGCGGCTTTTATGAGATGTTTTTTAATCTGGCTGCAACTCCATTTTTAAAATTTATGTTTTATCAAATGAGTTATTTGTCATACATTTTTTATGGCTCGTCTGTTAAAAAGTAAACAAAAAAATAATAAATCGTCATTTCTTGTGTTCTTGTTTTCGTTTTCTTTTTTTTATGGGCTTCTTGACGTTCTTGACGACAATTTAAGTGAGTTTTTATACATTTTGCGATATGTATTTGATTATGTATTATATATTATAAATATTATGTAACAATTTATTAAAATAGTTGTTTGATTTCACTTGTTAATACCAGCAATTTAGAGTGTGTGAGATAAACCGACATTAAACATGACTCTTGTTTGAAACCCTAAATTTCTTTAATTTAATTGTTTCGTAACAAGAAACTTTTTCATTTAAAAAAGTGAAATATGCATATCAAGAATCGCCACACTCTGAAAACACAGCCTCCCAACGCAGCCAAAAAAATAGAATGTGTTTATAAGAATGTTAATTTCAAATTAGACACCACAAACAATTAACGAAAAAAGAAAACACCTTGGATTTGTACACATATTGAGCACAGTGAGAACATAAAGTTTGCTTAAAACTTTTATCGAACTACATTTGTTACAAGGACCGTAGTACTAGTTTGGTAAAATATAAAATATATGACATTTAAAAGTGACAGTTATTCTTTTGCCCATCACAGGTTCAATAAAAATCAAAAAGTTACGGTGCTATTATTGGTTACTATGTTTCGTGTACTACTTCCTTTCGTAACATATCGGTTTTTCAGATGTGACAATGTTAGCAATTATTTTAGACAGAAAAACAATTTTAAAATGTGAAATATTCATATCAGGAATCGTCACACTCAGAAAACACTGCCTTCCCGAGCAGCGACAAGGAATAGATCAAAGAGGCATCGTGTTCATAAGTATATCAATTTCAAATAAGACACCACAAACAATTAACGAAAAGAGAACTGTTTTGGGTAACGACTTGGAACGGTCAGTGGCAAAACAATATTTCCCACTGGGGGGTTAAATCAGGTTCTAAGGTGCACCAACCTCACACTTGTCCCAACAGGTTCTCGTATAAACAAACAAGTACAAGTTGTCTTGGTGAAAGAACTCCAACCCACCCATTACGTCTCAACAAAGGTGTATGCAAAAGCGCACAAACATATAAATCATAAGAAGCTTATAGCATTGCAAAGCAAAAAGGGCGAGTACCGAAACCAGAGCCCATTGAGTTTTATCACTAAGAACACAATGACGGGTTAAAAGAAACAAATCTAGCTTCTTGGTTCTTTAAACAAAATATTTCCCCATAAAGCTTCATAAATTCTTAAACCCCTGCCACCGTCGTGCAACCAAAGAAGTAAGCAAAATGATCAACTGTAGATGGGTTAATCACCAGGCCTGCAAAGCTCTGTAAAATATCATGTTGGTAACCTTTCTGTTTGAATTTAAAGATGGTTTTTACATATAATCGGGAGAAATTAACATTGCCTTTTATTTTCTTAAGTTTATAAAATAAATCTCCATAATAACTGGCTGTGAAATTTCCTGTTACAATAGCGATTTTAAACTGCACCTGTATTTTTGAATTAGATTTGGGTATCGGCGACAAAACTTGAAATTGGTATGTTTCTGTGTGCTATTATCATAAAATTGGAGTTTGCTGTTAAATAATAATAATAATGATGATAATAATAATAATTAACTGTAAAAGTAGAAATTTAGCTTCTTATGTCAGGGGTGCAGGGCTTTTCATCAGAAAATTGGGAAGAGGCACTGGCCTTTCCAATTGGGAAAGTTATGCTCAATAATTGTTTATTTTGGGAAAACAAAAAACAAAATTAATTGAAAGATGGGTTCTTCTTTATGAAATTTAATAGTAATAGGTATTTTTAACTTAAGTCTAATTTCTTATGCACTTTATTTTCCAGACTTCAATTTTCAAACACTCCTCCCAGGAGTTTTATCCATTTTTGGACATCTTACCTAGCATTTTGGGAAGAATTTCTGTCACAATTGGGAAAAAATACTATATTTTTGGATTGGGAAAAGGCCTTTTATAGGCCTCTGTTATATTAGGATGAAAATCCCTGGGGTGTAGCTAGCCCCCTATTCATATGGATTCATTAATTTGCTGATAGAGGGTGGATTGGGGATGTGCCACCATACCCAAAATGTTTTTATAACAATAGTGCATAATTTCTGATCATTTTGATGTGAATCATGTCAATTCGACAGTATACACCGATATAGGCAGCTACATGCTAGTGGGTCACAAACGTTTTATTTAATATAGTGCCGTATTATTATATATAGGTGCCCTTATTCATTTTTTTCACCTATAATGGTAATTATAATTAACCGGGTTAGTCGATATAATTTTTAAGTAGTTAAAAAGTAACAAATTATTATGTTTATACATGTAATTATCAATATCCTTTTCAGAATAATACAAGATTTTTTAAATTAATTTATGATATAAAAATATGACTGCATGTTTAGATATATTTGAAGTCAATGTATGTATAATTTTGACAGCACACAAAGTGATATCCACAGCAAATACCTTAAGTTAATAGAGGTTAAATTATGTTTCAGCTATGCACTAGTTTAGCCATCTACTACAACAGATGATGGTTTGGTGACTGCCAGCACAAGAAGCAGTGGGATGACACCTTAGGCCACACAGACATCATCATGTCCCCTATCCCTGACAGATGTTGGCACAGAAACTTTGATGAGAGAGCTGGTCAAAGAAAGCATTAGCCACTCTATTGAGCTGATTATGTTTTATACCCGTCTTCCAGACAGTAAAACTTTTCATGCCCTTTTTGGGACACTAATAGAACATGGTGCTGACAAACTTTCTACTGAAAGCATTGATGAATTGAACACTCTAAATCTGGGATGCAAAAGAATGTATGAGACATATTGATGAATTTTTACTGGTTATGATGGGACTTCGTCTTGGTTTGTTAGTGAAGGATTTAGAATATCGATTTAAGACTTCAGCAAGTTCAGTATCAAAAATCTTTTATGCCTGGATATTATTTATGTCAGTCTGTCTACGTTCCATCGTTTTATTAGCTAAGCTTAAAGATCTGTAGATGCATGTCCCAAAGTGTTTTAAACAGTTTTCTGATACCAGAGTAATCTTGATTGCACTAAAATATTTGTTCAAAGTCCATCATCTCTTGAAAACAAATCACTTACATATTCAAGTTACAAGTCCCATGATACATTAAAAGCTCTGATTGGTGTGAGCACTACAGGTGCAGTGGTTTTTGTCTCTAAACTCTGGCCATGTTGCACATCAGATGTAGAGATAGCAAGAAGCAGTTGCTGCAATCATTATTATTATCATCATCACCACCATGCCACAAATTATTTGGAAATGAGTTCATTTTTCATCAGCATCATCTTCATCATTATCATCATCATCATCATCATCATCATCATCAACAACACTACCACCATTATTATGACCACTAGATCACTGTCGTCATCACCACCATCATCATTATCAACATCATCACCATTATAACTGTCATCATCATCCTTATATCATCAATTACCAACTACAATCTGATAATTAACATCTTTTCACATTATTGGTCATGTAGACTACTATGCATCCAGATGATAGAAAATCAGTACTGTGACTTTGAATGCTGAAACAACTAAAGTGATAAACATGTTTTGTTATAATGATTTATTTTAATTATAATGAAATTTATTTATATATTCATTTAATTATATATTGTGTTAAATATATATCATCATCAAATGATAAGAAAATACTTCACAGAAATTTGGCACCAAAAGCCTGTGTGGTACTGATGCGACATCAGACATCAATTGTGACTTCATCGACTTCATACAAACATTTCTCTTAACTTCCTGTATGTGTGTAATGTGAAATAAGAAAATGTAAACTTGTTGTGGCAATATCTACTGAAAAAGGCCGATGAACGAAACGTTTTGAAATAAACGAGTTTAAATAGATATGTGAATGTTATTTACTATCCCTCATGGATAAACGAACGTAAAAAACTTAAGAATTCTGCAAGGTGTTATTCCATTGGGTCTAAGTGAATTTGCTGATCATGTTTTCTTTGTTTGTACAGCACTGACAAATTTGCTGCCTCCAATCATAGCAGAATAATTTATTTTATGCTTTTCAGTGAATTATAGAATTTTCTCATTGAAAAAAGTGGTATTTCACTGTTTTCAAACAGTGGAATACCACTTATATTTTCACTTTGGTACCCAAGCAGGCATTTCAGTCTGAAAAATAATGTTTGGAAAATGGATTGAAGTCTGGTTATAATATGACTTCATGATGTAACATAATAACTAAACCGTTTTGGTGCCATTTAAATGATTTATTGCAAGTATATAAAGCAAATTTTGCCCAAACAGCATTGAAATAAAGTAGTTTTTACCAGTGAAAGATATAAATAAATTACACTTGTGAACTCAGGAATCATGTATATATACTCGTGAAAATAATAATTCCAGCGCTCACTCTGTGAAATATATTTTCTATCTTGTTGATAAAAACAAATATCATCTATATGTTGGTCGAACTGTGTTGACCTAAATTTGTCCAACTGGTACTTTTTAACCCCACTGGCATAAAAGAAAACTTTGTTGAATATGTTATTATTTGATTCTATAATTATATTTGTTTCAATTAGTAACTATTTGTTTTAAAAATTATACTTTATATTGTTACGTATAAACAAATAACTAAAATTGTAGTTGTTATTAATTTTAGATTTTCAGTGGATTAAATTAAGAAGATAACTATTGAAATGAATTAATTTATAAGATCAATTACATTTTGCTCCTCTAAGACCAGTTAGGGCAGCGGCCAATCCAGGAGTTGCTTGTATGATAAAAACCAAGGCATGTAACTTGTGCTCATTTTTGGTTACTCAAACACAACAAATAAACTAATTGTTTTAGAAAAATTTTCTAATCTAGGTAGCAACTAAACGACAACAACAACAACAGCTTTCCAAGGCCATTTTCTCTGGAACCATGCTTATATTTATTAATCCTTTACATCATATATATTCCTTTTATCACATGAGCAAACAGTGTAGATCCAGATAAGCCGTCATATCTGTGCAGTTTAATTAGGATCTGTACGCTTTTTGGTCACAAATAATATAATAAATAGTGAAAGGTGTAGATTCTGTAACAGCTGTCTGATCTGGATCTACACTGTTCAACCATGTCATATCTGCTTATGTATGGAGGAAAGGGTTAAAGGAATTGAAGCGTAATAATAGTAATACAAGCTGTTTCAAAGTGCAGTTGACACTTATTACTTCAGGAAGACTGAAAAATGTTATTTCCATGGTCACTATAGTTTGAAGATTATAAGCTAGGCTTGTGAGACTTTAAATGACAACATGATCCATAGATATTAGAAAAGCAGTCAATTAGGCTAAATTAAAATTTTTCTCTTACTAGACAGAAAAATCTCTATTTTTAGTGTGAGATTTTTCTTATCCTTCATGGCCTTATCTTTAACTCTGTGTGCTTGCATACTTTAGTATTAGGGCTGTTTAAAAAAAATGGCTGGAAAAGTGAAAAAATAGTGAAAAATTAAAGTTCATTAAAATTCCAAACTTGTTATTCTGTATATTTTGCTTATTGAAACTGAGTAAAGAACTGAAAAGATTTTAGAAATCGGTCAACTGGTTGCTGAGATATTGTCATTTGAAAAATGGCAAGTGAAGTGAAAAAATGTAAAGAATTTACGTTCATAAAAAGTCCAGACTGGTTGGCCCATATGTTTGTACAGTCTTTACTGTGATCAAAATCAATCAAGTTATACTCATATGTGGCAGAATAAAATTGTTATGGAGCTTTATTGACCAATATTAAATAAATCAAAGAATTTTAATTTATATGCTTAAAATACAAGTTTTACTGTTTCTTATTATTTAAATGTGTATTTCTGTTACAAAACATGTTGAATTATCAAATATAAGTGCTTTAGAACTTGTGGTATCACATAAAGATAAAAAATTCATATTGTTAAGAAAGTGTGTCACACTCCTGAGAACCACATAATTGCAGTGTACTCAAAAATGTTTCACTAAGGCCCTTCCTGTTTGTCACAATTTAACAAAACATGACATAGACTTCTAGGAAAAAAACATGCTCTTGTGTTCATGTAAAGGATATGTTGACAGAATATTGCAATATGTGCATAATGTCACACTCCTGACAAATTTAGCTGACTTCTTTTGAAGAGAGCTGCAGACAAATATAATTTCAATAGAAGTGATAATATTATAATTATTGCATCTAGAAACATTAAACTTAATGATACACAAAACATTTCTTATGTACTATTAATCTTTTAAGTCCCATAAATTTATAAAGCAAAGATGTATTGATTTTCTTGAGGTATTTTCTAATCTACCACACTTGACTTAATAGCATAAATTTTGATTACTTTAAGTATAATATGCTTAATTTTATCATTATTTGATGCCTAATAAATGCACCTTTTAATAAAACAACACTAAAACTTGTCTTTTCTCAAGCTTGTTGTAAAATAATGGTCTGAACAAATGTCATTTTGAAAAGTTTCACACTTTTTTGTCACACTCCTGACATTTTTTGCCTATTATTTTAGAATATTTTTTAACAGATGGTGCTGTTTTGATGAAACTTCACAAATCTTTAAAGTGCATGATGAGACACCTCTGCAAAGTTGGAAAATGGAAGTAACTGTTTGTTGTACATTTTTATAACAGGAAAACCCAAACCAGCCATTTTTTTGAAACAGCCCATTATTGTGCAGCATATTAATTGAGCACTTTCATTATTGATTTAGACTATGTCATGATGCTAATTAGTTATTCCCCTATTCAGTTTAATATTTATGGTACATTAAGGAATTATTTCTGTTATTTGAAATGAATTTCTCCCTTACCCATTCACTTGTTAATATTTTTCCTGATTGCACATGAATGTAAGGCCATAGTTGTTATTGTTTTAATCTTCAATTGCATTTGTTTCAAATGATTCGAAAAGTCGCGCCCGCTGTTTCCTCTGACAGCTCTTGTTAATCAGAATATTTCAACTGGTATGTACAATTCAATCTATTTGAATTTTGACGTGTGACGAAATCACGGATAACCTTAAAATCGCAGATCTGTTATCAACGGATGAACCGGCTGCCCATTCATTCCATAAAAGAAAGATTATTTTTCCTTTCTTCAATTTGTAACAATATTGTTGTACATGTTAGGGGTGTTAAACTTTGACAGGACTGTGTATTCGTGGCTGACTAACCGTTCTTACTAGAAGTTACGCGAAAGAAATAGTTCCCCAAAATTGTTGCATTTTTTTATTTTCAAGAATTTTGTTTGAATCTTTAAACGTGAGAAAAATAATCAATCATTGGTATTTGGCCAACATCACGGTATCCCAAACCTCGGGCAATGCTTTTTAGACGGAAACTAGGCACAGACTCGTTTCTGTCTGGAAACCTTTACCCTCGGGTTGAGATACCTTTATCATTGCCGAATACCAATGAAAGATTCTCTTTATATATCTGATTCAAATGACCTGACCAATCCTAAGTTTACCCTGACCCTAAAGATATTGTAACAGTTCAAGTGCAAACTAGTAACTATTTTAGGAAGTTATAGCTTTGAAAAAAAAACAACATCAAATTATACATGAAGCACAGTCCTACCACCCTCTGGCCAAAGAATTTAATAAAAGAATACAATCTACCGACACAGTTTCTTGGATACATGTCGCCAGAACCAGGAACGTTTTTTTTTCTTTTGGCCTTAAAATTAACACTTAAACATTGAAACTATTAAAAAACAAACTTTATTAGTTATTTCCTCAACAACTCTATATTTCTAATCTTTCAAAGCAAAATGTTGATGCAGAAATGCTTTTTACATTTATGAATTCATACCTATATGACTATATTAGTCAACACTCAACTGAAAATTAAACAGTTATGACTAAAACAAGTTTCAAATATCACTGCCCATTATTCTACAGTTTTTCTAAAAACACAACTTGGGCATGATTTCAATGAAATAAAATTCTTTTAACTGTTGAAGCAGACAGTTCCAAAACGACTTATCAAACTCAACCTAGATGATGACAAAATCTTTCTCAATGAACACACCCATTTGCCCATGGACTTGTGTATAATACCTGTGATTCTTTTTAACTGAATATTATTCTTTGTGTCAACATAACAACAGAATTTGTAAGAGCATTTTACTTCAATTAAGTATTGGTCATTGTCAGCACCACATCCATCTGGACTTGCTCCAATATATGTTTCTTCACAGCTTAAAAGTAAGCCACACTCTAAATATATATACCCTTTGTATGCTATATATCGTTTTTTAGCAATTGGTTCATTTTTTCTACCCCATGCTACAGCATTGTTGTCAAAAGAATCATTCTGACCTAGAACCTTTGATATGATATTTTCTGGCCTTGTTGTATCCTTCCTTGTTTTGATGTCACGAAAAACTGATGCAGTAAGGCGAGCTGTGCGAGCTGACACCCACAATGAATTGTCATGCTGGCCTTTAGTTCTTGCATCTACTTCATCAACTATCTCCTTGTTATATGAAGATAAAAACCCTGATAAATGAGACTGGGACATTATTTCCTTTGCAAATGTAGAATAATGAGTAATAAGTAAATAAATGAAATTGTCTGATGAGTAATGGATATGCCTACTTGTTTCAATTTCTTCAAAATGTGAAACATTCAAGTCAATTTCTACTTCAAAAATGTTTTCATGTGAGGTGGAAGAATATCAAATAATGCTGCTCTTGAGGAATTTCCAAGTTTAGCACATAATGTGTTCCTAAATGAGTTGTCCACTTTATATGATGCAACTTTCTTTTTCTTTTCTTTTACTGTAGGTTCATATTTAATTCATTTGAAGCTGATGTCCTGTATAGTCCTGATTTCTTTTTTTGTTTTTTTGGCGCGGTTCCATTCACAGGGTTTTGATGTGCAGGGTAGCTCTGCCAAATCATCAGCTGTTTCCTTAACCGGGCCCCCTCAAAAGCAAACCACAGGCCAGCAACATGTGAGCAGCCTTCTCCACAACTGAAAAAGAAACATAAACAAGAAATGATAAAACCTATCTCCATATATACGCATATAAGGCATTGGCGAACGGTGTAGATCCAGATCAGCTGGCACATCTGTGCCATCTGGAATTTACTTATATTAATAGAGAAAGAAATTTTCTTTTAGACACTTTTGTGATATTATCAGCTTGGCTCTAAAATGACAGAACAACAAGAAATAAGATAAATTTTTGGCAAGTGTCATGCCAAAGACTGATTATGGTTTTATAATTTGCATATTTGTAACAAAGAATTTAATTGGTAAACTAATTTCTTTTCTATATTTTTTTGGTTGTTAAAAAGAACCTTAATTTTTGATGTGCATGTAGTATTATTTGAACAATCTGGATAGAACATTAGTAGGGAAAGGAACTTGGAAACTAGAACTCCATTTTAAAAGTCTTCAGAATAATTGAAATTTGTTTGAAATATTACATTGTACTTGGACATTTGGGTTATACGGATTTCGGATAAATAATAAGAACTATTTGCTGTGTTATGTTTGATATCCTTTCCTCCATATATACACATTTTTATGCATGTGCGACCAGTGAAGAGCCAGATCAGCTGGCACATTTGTGCCATCTGATCAGGATCCGCACTGGTCATTGGTCTGAAATAACCTAACAAATCAAAAAGCAAACAGTGTAGATCCTGATCAGATGCCATGGATGTGCCGGCTGATCTGGATCTACACTGTTGGCCAATGCATTAAAGGTGTGTTTATGGAGTAAAGGGTTAAAGTAAAGAAAGTACTGCTGTTACAATCTGCTTAGTCACTGGCAGAGAGGACCCCTGGACCAATTGGGTGTTAAAATGTGGCTACACAAGGGCATCAAGCTAATAATTCCCCAATACCCCGATCAGCTCTAATGTCGAAGTAGACCCTATGTAGACTGCACAGACAGACAAACAACAAACACAATTCTGGTCGCATATTTCTAAATGATCTGTTTATCAATATTTAATTAAAAATACCAAAACTTGAATCAATAAAGTTTCAGTTTATTTATCCTTTTCCAAAAAAATCATTGCAATAATTTTATTTCAGTTACATTAATAAAAGGCCAGTCGCAGAGTTGTGATGGAAAAAGATTCCTTGGCAAGGATTCCAATCTCTTGACTTCTGGCTTCCAAGACAGAAGCACTACCTTCTGAGCTATTGCCACCTGAAGCGTGTATCGCTACATTTGCAATATTTATTTTGTATATTTGTGTTACTGTTATCGAACTGTGACGCTGAAGCTGATCAAGCCGAGCCTTCATTAAAAACACTTAATGCATTGACATACACAACCGACAGACCTCACGCATCCTGAATTGTACAGAATGTACAAACAGATACTTAAGTCGTCTACATACATCTCCTCGCGTAACAGAGTACTGCCCCTGCGAGGTGCCTCCAGAAACATTATATGGTGGTGGTGCAAGACCAGTGTTTGTTTTCGCCTTATTTGGGAGCGAGGTCTATTATACTTGATTTTTAAATTACAACTCAAACCAGTTTTCTGGTACATATTGCATTACGGTTATGGGGAATGGGTGGGGTTGGGGGAGCGCTAACGATAAATGCAGAGCTTATTGGGAAAAACATAAAACATAGGGAAATCATTTGTAAAACATTTTATATGATATCAGTGGCGTAGCTACTATAAGGTCATGTAGGCCCGGGCCTACAAGTTGTATAGGAAAATGACGTTTTCAAAACTCCCAAAAATACAATTAAAGCAGAACGGGGTGGTATGGTAGCAGGTTCAAGTCGTTTTTGTCGAATCAAATTTGTCTTTTGCTTCTGGGAAAATGATTATTTTGATTATTTTCATGGCCAGATGTAAATGCAGACCGACGTTCCTGTTCTCTGTGTTGTCACGCTTTATTTGCAGTCTGCTACATTTAATCTCCACTTGTTTACTGCTTTTACATAGGAAGGGGGGGGGGCGGCTTCGCACCTCAGACCCCGTGCAAGGGGCAACGCCACTAGGAACCCCTTATATGTGTCTACAACTTGTAAAAAGCTGGCATAGTCCAGCAACGTTATTCTGTGGATAATCATAAGGCCATGGGTAAGGACAATCGCGTTTGCATCCACTAGGCACTATCATTGTAAGACGACAATAGCCTCCAGGATAAACAGCCAAAAGCCTTGGTGTTTATGGGTGGGTCTGGTTCACGTTACAAAGGTGTCATTTAACCCATGTAATCATATTACGGGCCTGAATCAATTTACCTTTGTCTGTAGATTCAATTTTCCTCGAAGTGTCGAAGGCTTTTTACCAAATCTGTATCAAACAGATGCATGCGCTAGCTTACACTATCTATCGGGTTTCCAAATATCACCGCTATTACTATTACTACAACTAGCGGGGTAGATTTATCTCCGGAGTTAGTAAATCCCGGTGTTAGTAAATTATTAACTCCGGAGTGAAATTTCGCCGGAGTTAGTAAATCCCGGTGTTAGTAAATTATTAACTCCGGGGTGAAATTGCTGCGGAGTTAATAAATCCCGTAGTTAATAAACTACTACAAGCCGTTGTTATTATTAGCGGGTTTTTTCCGAGCGATATAATTTATAAATAGCGGGAATCGTCATTTTTACGTTAGTATTGGAGTTTACTGAATTGTATAGGAAATTATTAATACTAACGGGGGTGTACTCCGGCTTTCCATAGACTTGAGTTTGAAAAAATCGCTCGATCTATTGAGCAAAAACAATGATTATCGCTTGGCTACTACTAAACAATATTATTACCTGATACCTTATATAAATGTAATTTGGTATTTCTTACTGTTTTCTGAAATTCTTAAACCGTCCAAGTTCGCGAAATGTTGACCTGTCAATAGTTTTGACTGTTTCCCTCGCGTGCTCTGACGTCATAGAGGATCCCCCCCCCCCTTTGAGCGCGCGGTGTGTTGAGCGAACTGTTGACTGGTCAATAGTTTTGACTGTTTCCCTCGCGCGCTCTAAAGTCATAGATGATTTCCGACATTGAATTGATCAGGTAATAAAACAGTTATTTCATATTTGATATGGGAACAGTCAAACAGTTGTCCCTCGGTGTCGGGGATAGTGTTTTGAACTGTTGCCCTCGGCCTACAGTTCAAAACGCTATCCCCTCCACCTCGGGCTAACAGATGTGAAGTGGTTACGAACAACTGAAGTACGATTTGAAAACTTGAGTGAAACTAACTGCACATATGATAACGGTACACAGACACTGGGTTAGAGGTTATAAAGCTGAGCATGGAAACCAGTCTCAAATCTCAAGCATCTGATTGGCTGAAATGGCGACTGGTCGCCATTTCAGCCAATCAGATGCTTGAGATTTGAGACTGGTTTCCAATGTCAGCTTTATAACCTTCAACCCTGGTCGAAGTGGTGAACTATGATGCGTTCGTTCTTGAATGTGCTCCGCCAAAGTTCAACACAGTCATTCTGATCTCCAGTCTAGGACTGATGTTTTTTCGTAGTGATCGTATTATGTGGTATTGTGTACAGATACAAATGGAATTTGAGATATCTTTACTACATGACCAAGTTTAAGCTTACGGGTGGGTATCAAACAATCGAAAATACACAGTTTGAAAAGGAGGTCTTTGTATCGTACGCAAGCGAAGATGACGGGTTCGTTTATCATTACGTTGTTCCTGAGCTCGCACAGAAAGGTAACATATCTTTGCTTGTTCATGACCGCGATTTCAAAGCCGGCGAGTTGGTTGCCGATAACATTATGCGTGCTATTACATCATCGCGAAGGACTCTTGCTATATTGACGCGCGCCTATATTCAAAGAAAATGGTGTATGTATGAGCTAAACATGGCGCGAATGGAAGCTGTCGACACAGGAAGAAACATGTTATGTGTTATACTGAAAGAAGATGTGCCTTCAAAATCTCTTCCTGTTGAGGTCATTGAAATAATCAAGACGAAGACTTATTTGGAGTTTCCGGAAGCTGAAGAGCACGTGGAAGGATTCTGGGAAAGACTGAGAGCAACGCTGACATGAAATAGTACTTAAATGCTAAACAATTTGAGTGGCATATGTTCCTTTTATAGGCTAATTAGACATTTCACTGGTTAACCATGCTAAGTGTATTCAACAAAATTTTCTTATTGCTATATATTCATCTATCTGCATAACGATCAGCGACTGATCGGAGATAATTGAGGTGTAAAATTAAGGTAAAGCGTTTCTGGCATTATAAAAGACGTAAGGAAACTGTTTTTTTTTGAGCTTTGCTAAAACGTGTAATATTGGATAACGGTGTATATAGGAGTGATAAAAGAAGTAAAAAATGCCATTTGCTGTACTATTGTCAATTACTGCACTTAGCAAATATTCTTAATAATAACTACTCTGTATTTTGACGTGTTCTTTAAAACAATGATTAATTTACCACAAAGTAAGAAGTGAATGCACAAGTTTATTATTAAACAAATTACAACAGATCATCGCGAGTGTTCACGACAGAACATTATTACTGTGTTACAATCCTGGATAAACAGATTGTTAGGCATGAATGTGCAAATTATATTGATTCTTCAAAATTTAGTATAGGATAGAGTCTATTAAGACGTTTCTATAGAAAATAGAAGCCGAAACGAGCGCAGCGAGTGCAGGCTTCTATTTTATATAGAAACGTCTTAATAGACTCTATCCGACTTAGAAGTTGCCCTACATTTGTAGCTTTGCGCATGTGTAATTGAAAATAGATCGATCTATTTTGTTCACTGTAAAGTAGAAAATAGAAAGGTGTTCTATTGAAATAAATCGCTGAGGAATTTGAATTTTCATAGCTTCTGATTGGCTACAAATGTAGGGCAACTTCTAAAGATGAATTGTATTGGCTATTGCAGCTCATAAACTGTACTTTACCATCAACAAAAAATAAACAATACAATTTCAACAAGTTAATTCCTGAGTAGTAATGACCATACGTATGTGTGCATTTCAACAGTGACAATTAAAAATTCACTTATTGTTGTTTTGTTGATGTGTTTGTGTTTGACAATGGTCCGGACTTCTTGTCTAGATAAAACACGATCCTGTGAATTTTCGGAGTATATGTATTATCCAATAGCCTTCAGATTTTATGTGAATCTGGTATTTAAATATTCTTAACTGCGAACTCCACACGACAAAAATATTTAGACAGTATACGACCTCCTCTACATGTATAACATTCTTGTAACAATTTAAATAAAGAGAACAGTGAAGGTCTGAAAGTCTGAAAAAATATCGGTTTCTAATGACTTTTATAGGGATTTATATATTTTATACAAAAATTTAAGGCGTAGATGCAATGACTTGTTCTTCATAATTGAATTGTTAAATCTAGCACTTCTGAGTCTTCGATGTCTTAGAGTTCTAGAGAAATAATAATTCTAAATAACAATAGTTTTATTTTTACTGCGCAAACACAGTCACACAATATGTAGTACTTGTATTTTGTATACATTTGCAATGTGTCATTACTGCTAAATTAGCCAGGATGTTCAAACGAATGTGCGAATCTACTTTACAAACTCTATGATCACTCGCGGATCGTTATGCAGGTAATAACGCATACTTGAAGAATGAAGTTCGCAGTAAAATCGCTAGTGTGTAAGTTATTATCCCTAATTTACCACACACGCTTAAAATGGTGCGTCACGAGAAAAGGCACCTTCGGACAACTGACGTCAATTTTGAAAATGATGTCATAAAGTTGAGCTAAAGATTTTACTTATTATGCATTTCGCGGTAAAAATGCCAGTTTATCGTCAAAATGTGTTACAAATTAACATTTTTGTTATGAGAAAACAAACATAGTTGTTCTTTCTAAATATAGTAACAACTAAAATGTCACAAAATATTACCTTAGGCGCCTTTTTCCCGTGGCGTGCCCCATACCTAATACAAGTAGTCAGAGCATACTTTCCTGCAATTTTACTGTTATCTATTTGATGTAAAGTGGAGCACTGATGTACTTCATATTATTAAACAAATTCCATAGTATTACTACATTAAGAGATTCAAACAAGCGCCTTCTGATGCATAAAATCTATACCGGTATTTGGCTTGGTCGAATCTGTCTTTCACACAGAACTATTTTTTTTCTGACTAATAGTCAGTACTGTTATCAGTATTATAAATCGTTGTCATGCAGTGATAGCAACGTATATCGGTGCTATCCGATCAACCTTGTAATTGGTTGTGGTGTCGGAATTGCAGGGCTAGGCGCTGTCGCCGTGACGGTGCGGGTTCGCTTCCAGACAGAGGCAATATCGTTTTCCACATACCCAAACTTCTTTAAATTATTTGCTCCATTTTTCTGTTTCCTGTCCTTGAGTAGCGTGACCTTAAAACTCCCTAAATTCTCTTTATATCCAGATGCAAAAACTTAACATCCTACTAGGTTCAGGGTTAAACTTAATACTAACCTTGATACATGTAGAAGTATTTTAACAGACAGCAAGAGGTATACTGCTCCAGTTGTAAAAGAGTTTGGCGGGTGTACAAACATGTACCTTATGGAACAGTTTGTCTCAATATATCAGGGATTCCAGAACACCATCTCCTTTTTAATCTAGGATCAAGGAACATTTTTTTAAAATCTGATTTTTAAAAATGAAATTATCTTACAGCATTGCTATATGAGTGTGTAAATTATATCGTGTACTGATAGATAGTTTAGTCTTCATAAATACTTCATGGCCATTTCAGTTTAATTTCTTTCATGTAAATTATAATTATCTTATTTATTTAATTTGTTTTTGTATTAGTTTTCTTAAGTCAATGTCTGATCCTGTGATAATTTGTTCTTATCAACTATTTTGTTAATAAGCTTATATAATATGTTCATTAGTGTGGTTAGTTCTTAACAATTTTAAAACATTGACTATTTAATCTCCCTATGTCATACAACACTATCTCTCAAGGACCGCAATGGAAATAAGAGTTAATTACGACTCTTTTTTGTGTTATCATTAACATGGCTGTATTAATTCATACTTTGTTATATTGTTTTTGTATGTTTTAATATTGTATGCCATGTTATTACACATTTTATGCTGAAATAAATCTATCAATCTATCTAACAACAACTTAACAACACAGAACAATGCTTTAAATGACAACATGAGTATTAAGACACTTAAATAATGTATTGTCTCCTTTTGTCTAACAAATGTATACAATAGGAATTTAAAAGGGTGTTGGATGTCGAGTTTTCTGGTCGCGTAAATATGTGACAAGGGAGTAAAAATGTGGATCATGACCAGGAAAAATTCTATACCATGAGCACAACATTATCAAATCTGTGATACTTTAAGTTTCATTTAAAACTTAAATTCATTTACAAATAACTAGAATTTAATGTTCATAGGAGAAAAAGTGCCGCTTAAAATAGCATTTTAAAGTGGCATAACTTAAAAAACTGAAACATGAGTTTTTTTTATTTATGTTATGACCTATAACCATCATGCAGATGGTAAACTCCAAGTATTAAGTGA
Source organism: Corbicula japonica (assembly GCA_038501625.1). Classification (NCBI taxonomy): domain Eukaryota; kingdom Metazoa; phylum Mollusca; class Bivalvia; order Venerida; family Cyrenidae; genus Corbicula; species Corbicula japonica. The sequence continues at coordinate 992,189 of JAZAYU010000093.1, read as the reverse complement.
ATAGAAAATGAACTTTTAAAGTTATATGCAACATTATGTTTCATGTTATAGTTGTATTTGAAAGAGGCATACCTAAAAATAAAGAGGAAAATGAGTTATTATTCTTAAATTTACCTATTGCTTTATTCATTCTGATGATATATTCCGAGTATTAAGTGAATAGGACATGTTCTTTCAAAGTTACAGGCAACATTAAGTTTCATATGAAAGTAATTTGAAAGGGACATTACTCAAAATAGTGAAACAGGAGTTATCATTCTAGGTGTCAGAGATGACTTTGTTTATGCAGATAATATATTTATATTTTCCAATTATTTAGTTAATAGGACAAGGACATTCAATATTATAGACAACATTAAGTTCCATATAAAAGTCATTGGAAAGGGAGACAACTCGAAGATAAATGAAACAGAAGTTATCAGTGTGTTGCCATAGATGACTTTGTTCATGCAGATGATATATTATAAGTATTAAGTCATAGGACAAGGTTTTTATGTTATAGGCAACATAAAGTTTGATATTAAAGTTGGGGGACTACCGGACGAAACCGCCGCCGACCTCGACGCAGGCAACGCAAAAGTGTACATTTATTTTGTATGTTTTTGTAACATCTTTTTTATATATACAATCCTTTTCCTTTTTTAAATCTGTCTTAATATTTTCAACCAATCACTGACTTTTATCTGTTAAAGATCCACATTAACACCAAACGAATTTGACTTGTTCCCAAACCACTTGAATTACTTTAATGTTAACCTGATGGAAACAGCAAACCGCAATAAACCGGTAAGAAGTTAGCGTTTCAAGTTTATTGCCATATATTCTATCTTTGCTATGACGGATCATTTAAAATTGAAAGATAAAAACAGAGATATAGGAAGTAAAATTTAAATTTTATAACATTAAAACTGCTAATCTTCAGGTTGTAATATTGGAACAAACGGACGAGTGTCTCTGCGTATTTTTAGGGAAAATTCTAAAACGTGATTGCCGTCAAGATAAATGAGGTATTACTATCTTTATTTATAATTTTTTGTAGAATATTGTGTTGGGTACAAATAATCAGTAAAAATATGTTTATAAAACTGTATCCGCTTTTAGGTTTCTTTTTAAAAAATTAGAGACGCAACTTTTTAAAACACAAAATACATATCGTATTTAAAGAAGTTGCGTTTCTGATTTCTTTAATAAATATTATTTCTTTGGTAAAAATATTTCAACTTTAATAAAGACATATTATTAATATCAATGTCAATCGACAACCATTTTTATTTATGACAAAATTAAATTATCAATCTAATGTAATCTGTGCCTAAGTAAATAAAGCTGAGCATGGAAACCAGTCGCCATTTCAGCAAATCAGATGCTTGAGATTTGAGACTGGTTTCGAATCTCAGTTTTATTACCTTCAACTCAAAACCTTTTAAAATAAAACAAATGGAGCAGTATAAATAACAACTGTTCAATAGAAAGCATCGCGTGTTTACGTCTACCGTCTGCTGAACACTCATTCTCAGATTTCCGGTCAATATGACCTGTATACATGCTGAAAATCTCACATTGTAACTCATGACAAAATAATCTGTAAACTAAAGGCATAATATCTCTAGGTTTGTTGTCTGTTAATGGGTATCCTTGTTTAGACTTTTATTCTGTTCAAGTTAATGTACGTAATCAAAAGTGCATTTTACCTTAATTGTACATGTAAATCATTAATCACACTGTGAGCATTGGAATAATTAATAAATTAGTTTAATACCCGGTGCTTTTAACAAATTAACAATTCGGTATTAAATACCAGTCTAAAGCTTGTCTCGAAAAAAACAATTTGAGTTTTAACAAAAATTATTAATTTGTGTTAAAAATTGTGTCGGAATTTCCCACTCAAAATAAATAGTTAACTAATTGAACACACTTTTTAGGTATATCCTGCTTTATAGCAAGTGACTTTATTTACCTTAAGCCTTCAACAATAGTTAAAACTAGTTAAATGTAACATAAATTTTACTGTACCAATAAATGCAGTGTTGATGTCACTTAGTTTGCAAAATGTATAAACATTAGCTTATTAACCATGCCGAGAATGTATTTAGGGTATATTTAATGTTACTCAATGTTTTAAGGCAAAATCATACAACAATTCGCCTTTGATTAATAATTATTATGGCTACTTCAACACAATCAATGTTTACACTGATTTGCTATCAAACTATTTCTTAAATAGCCTCGCAGCATTGTACAAAAATAGAAGAGTTATCTTGTTTTTGGATTTGTTTTAACACTAATTTTATGATGCTCATTCAAATTATTGTCGCAAAATGCATATAAGAAGTAAAGAAGATAATCCCCCATCAAGTCACAGGCCACTTAACATACAAGTATTTTGCGTGCTACTTGATTATGAAGTCATAAAAAATTGCTTAAATTGGTAAACTATTACTCTCTAGATAATGGGACAAAGTTTTGTCGATTAAACATATCCATTTGGAACTTGTGTTTGAATACGTTTCGCTCTGTAAATGTAATATGTGTCGGTTTGATTTAATTACAATGGTTCACTTGTAAGGTTATCTAAGCGATACAGGATATGCATATGGCGATGCACCCGGTGATCCGCATGGATCGTACGAATTTTAAACCGGCTCTGCGGTTATACCAAAATGTAAACAATCACTAAACACTTATCTAAGTCCATCGTGAAATCATCAGACGATAAGCATTTTATTTGCTGATCATAATTCAGTATTTAAAATAATAGGGTAAGATAAAAACAATAAAACTTCCTGAAATGTAAGTAATATTTTGATTCGTTAAAGAAATCTACTTACCCATTTCATTTTATTGGATGTCACTTTGCAACATTATCGTGGCATTATTGTTTTCCGTTGTCGAAATAAATCCGCGTGTCGCTCAGCCCTTTATTTCAAACAATGTCTTATGGGCACATCGCAGCGGTTATTTTACCTTCGAGCAATAGTAAGTCATCACTGCCATCACAAGCAATCACGTAATAATGATTGATACAATGTACCACGTCAAATAAGTAAGAATTATTGTTCATCTTTTTTGTTTAATTACATTTTATAAGTGTGTGGAAGGATATAAAGGCGTGATGATAAGAAAAATAGTTTATTCGAGTCGTAATAAAAAAATCCAAATTCTTTAAAAAATGTCTGTGATGGGAGTGATAAATGTTGCTGTAAAGGGGAGTAACCGCTGCCAGTTGTTTGGTCGGGTAATGGGGCAAAGCAATAGAAATCTGCAACATGAGTGACGCGATTCAATGCAAGCGCTTTTAGTCTAAATTAATTGAAGATTGACCAGGTTAATAGTTATCAGATTATTTTTTAAACTAAAGAATGTTCCAGGGGAACAATAGGAAAAAAATTATGATGTCCCAAATGTTGGGATATAATTATCATTTTTATAGTTAATCGTTTAAGGGGCCAACAATAAAATGGATTTTTCTTGTATATTTTAGGTATACGCTGGTCAAGAGCTGGATGGCTCTTGCGACGCTGTGCTCGTTAAAGAAGGTAGCTTTTTCAGGAAATGTCTGCGAGTTTTTCTGTTTCACGTCAAACATGAACATCACAGAGCTACTTGCAGATTGTAGTAGCAGACAACTTGACAATGTTCCAGGCGACCTCCCGGAAAACATCACATACCTTAATCTAGCAGAAAACAATATAGCTAAAATAAATGGAACACAATGGAAACGGTATAGATTACTGAAAGGATTATCCGTGTCATCCAACAAGCTACAAAACATAAAAGAGAACGATTTTCAAGGACTAGAAAACTTGGAAATGTTGGATTTTAGTTTAAATCGCATCCGGTACACGAATGCATGTATAAACGAAAACGTGTTCAGACCTCTGAAAGCACTGAAATATCTTGATATAAAGCAGAATCTGTCGGATATCTGGTCCAATGAAACATATCCAAAGGCACTGTTGAAGTTGACGAATCTACAGACTTTAATGATAGACGGTCTCGATACACCGTTCCTGTATTATCTACCTCGCCTCAATGAACTATATCTCTCTGGTGAATACGGCCGCTGTAACATTTCAGTCTTAACGAACCGGTATTTTACACCTAATAACTTTATTCAGAATTTGTTCATATCTAAATGTTCAATCCAGTGGATAGATCCGTGCCCATTTGAAGCCATGAATAATATCTCATCCCTCGATCTATCAGGTAATACGGACCTTGGCTTGGATGTCTTGGCAAATATAACATGCATTGCAACTATTAAGCAATTAAATCTCAACTCTCTATACGACTACATCTACTATGATACATGTTCATCCCTAACCATGTCAGCGGCGCAGTATCTTTCCAACACGTCCATCGAGCTACTCACATTAGAGTCCAACTACATGGTACGCATGGAGGACCAGGCAGCACAGTATTTTCCTCCGTCATTGAAGTATTTATCTATAAGCGATAACTTATTTATGTACGGGAAGTATGTCGAAACTTTGATCGAAAGACAATTGCTGAATAACCTTTTGTATTTTGACACCAGCCAAATGTTCAAAACTCACATTTCGGAAACTTTAACACCCGAACACTCACTGACTGTGAAAAAACAGAAGTTAAGTACGAAATGTAATACAACATGTTCAAAAGTTACTAAGGAACAGTTTGAATCAAAACGCGAATCGATGTTCATACGAATAAAAATGAAGGACTATTTTACAGTAATCCGGGAGAGAGTACCGAATAACCACACCAGGATTCCATATAATGGATCCGTTTCTATTGATCCTAACGAACCTATGATACAATATCTGGATGTGTCACAAAACCATCCAAACACTTACCAAATGGCTGCAAGACTTTTCAGACATGCACGATATTTGGTCTTTCTAAATGTATCAAACAATTTTCTTGGCTATCCTGCTGTTGCAAGTAAAAGTGTTTATCAACATTTGGCACTGTTGCAAACTCTTGATATCAGCAACAACCAGTTGATGCAACTGGATTATACAGTTTTTGAGAAACTTTCAAGCCTAAGGTATCTCTATCTCGGAAGCAACAGGATTACAAATATATCGTTTGACATTTCAAATTTGAAAGAACTCGTCTATTTGGATGTTCAGGCAAATCATCTTGAACAAATCCTCGCAGCAACAAGAAACGCCCTCGATAAGCTTACGTCCCAAAACATCACAATTAACGTATCAAAGAATCCTCTAAAATGTACTTGTCATAATTTAGATTTTGTGAATTGGTTACACACAACCAAAGTACGATTCGACAACATGGATGAAACTAACTGCACTTTTGATAATGATACCCAAATTCCGGTGAAAATGTTTGCCTTTGATGCATTTGTTCTAGAATGTTCACCACCAAAGTTTAATACTGTCATTCTGATCTCAAGTCTGGGACTGCTATCTTTCGTAGTGATCGTATCATGTGGTATTGTATATAGATACAAGTGGAACCTAAGATATCTTTACTACATGACCAAATTTAAGCTGACGGGAGGGTATCAATCAATCGAAAATTCACAGTTTGAAAAGGACGTCTTTGTATCGTACGCAAATGAAGATGGCGGGTTCGTTTATCAATATGTTGTACCGGAGCTTGAACAGAAAGGTCACATATCGTTACTTGTGCATGATCGTGATTTCAAAGCCGGCGAGTTGGTTGCCGACAACATTATGCGTGCTATTACATCATCGCGAAGGACTCTTGCTATATTGACTCGCGCGTATATTCAAAGTAAATGGTGTATGTATGAGCTAAACATGGCGCGAATGGAAGCTGCCGACACGGGAAGAAACGTGTTATGTGTTATACTAAAAGAAGATGTTCCGACAAAATATCTTCCTGTTGAAGTAATTGAAATAATCAAGACGAAGACTTATTTGGAGTTTCCGGAAGCTGAAGAGCACGTGGAAGGATTCTGGGAAAGATTGCGAGCAACGCTGACATAAAATAGTACTATGTTTGTTGAAACTGCGAGATAACTATGGGAGTGAAACTGGAAATAACTATGGGAGTGATTATTTGGAAAGGAAATTGTTTTGCCACTTCTCGATCGCGTACTCGATAATTGTTTGTGGTATTTAATTTGAAATTGATCATTTATAACCCATGCTCTTTGTTCCTCTCTATTTTTTCACTTTGTAGGGAAGCAGTGTCTTCTGGATGTGGCCATTCCTTGAATGCATATTTTACTTCTTTTTAAACATATTCTTAATTGCTATGAATTCTACGTTTAACGGAATTTCACAACTGCCTAAATCGATCATCTAAATATCTTTTCAAGCTTGTAGATATCGCATTTTATTGCGTTCTTATAAACAAAAAAAGAGTGGGCTTTTTGTAGTGTTTTACTGGATTTTAGAAACCAGTACATATATGTATTTCATACATAAAGGTACATGTACTTAGTGGAACACTGATGTTACTAACATCATTAATGCACTTGTTACAGTCAGCAGTTATACTGGAATTCACGAGCACGCAAAACAAATTCCCTTTATATTTTATCATTTCCAATAAAGCAAACTAGCAACGCTGTTTTTTTTTAATCTATACTGGTCATTTAACATGTAGATAAAAGGACATAAATCAGTTCTGGTAAATAACAGTGAATAACACTGAAAATTAAACGTAATTTTTTATTTGTAATCGAGGAAAAATTAATTAGTTAAAACGATAACTTGAAATGTCACTTCTTTATACCTATATTGGTAAAATGAATCATTTAATTGTTATTTTAATATATTTAAACAGCTGAGTGATGACAAAGGATAAGTGTTATTGCCTATATCAAATTTCGAAAACTCCCTATATTAAATATCGGAAATTTGGTTCGTTTGCAATCTGTAGTAGCGACAAAAAGGTAAAAATGTTAAAGTGACTGTAAATTCGACAATATTCTGAAACACTCCCGCCAGATGTAACAACATACCGGACGATAATCCTGGTTTCTTAATATTATGCAACACTTTCTATTGATAGCCGTACTTTCAAGCGTGACTAAATTCTATATAAACCTCGCAATGTGTTGTTTCAAATTAAGATGAAAAGTTTGCATTGAGGAATAAAGTGAAGTACTATTATAACAAGAATCTTCCAAAGTTCTTGGGTGTTATTGCTACGTTTAGTATCTAAAGGTTCAACTTTAACAACTGTTGCATTAGTTCAATCTGTTCAAGCGTGGCCAACTAAATTTTAATAAGGTTGGGTCGGTGGGTTAAATGCAGAACTTTTTACGCAATGATCGTCCCTAACCATTAAACATCAATTGACGTCACATGACTACAGATATGTCGTTCACTGAATTCGAAAAAAAAAGATGTTGTTGTTTTTGTTTGTCAATATAATATAAAAAAGAGCTATCCAAATAAAGCGTAGATGAAAAGGGAACTTTGAAAGCATCTAAACACGCTTGGTTTGATTGAGCATGTTCATAGGCAGTAACGCATATTACTGCCCGCGCCGCCTAGCCACGGGTTGAGGGCAACTCAATATTTACACCAGGTACGTTACAGTACAATTTTGATTCATCCCAAACTAGTAGAGTTCTTGAAACACTATAAATTAAAAATGTGACGTAATCTGCTGTGGTTAAAATCGCTTGTGGTGGTATAGTAAGGGGAAGTAATTACTCGGAGTTTGATATGATACCAACTGGAGTTGTAGCAATATTAATATTGAACTATCATAATAGAGAGAACATTACAAGTTTATCGTGTTTTATACTTCAAAAGATCAGTCATATTAATGTCAAGTCCTAAAATACATGGGTATTACACTTTAACTTCGGCCTAATATCCTAAACTTGTGTCGGTCAAACTTGATTTTTGGAAACGCGGGAACGAAGAACAAACTAGCATGAAATCTGTCAAAATCGCGCATCTCTACCAATGAGAAAGGTTCGAGAAAGGTATTGAAAGAAAATGTATTCTAGTTGGTGGGCATTTCATAAGTTCAAAATCTCGTAATTTTTTATGAGGCCGACGATAGACTGCTGGTTCTTCGCTGACAGCTCGTGGACTAGCTACTCATCGCGTTAACAATTTGATATCAAGTGTGCACTGCCAATGACAGAGATTATCCAGCTCTTCTGCTTATTTTTAATTTGATCAAATAAAATGAAGTCACAATATTACACTGAATGTCCTCAAGCAACAGTCTTTGGTAATATTGTGAAAATTAAAGTCGTTGTGCCTTTGAAACCTTGAAAGAATTTTCCATTTGGTAGCTTTTGGAAACTTTTTCACCTGTTATATAAATGACTTTATTTCCTCCAAGTTAATGAAGAGAGACATATAATATAAATCACATATATAGTGAAACGGAATTAAATTTTGCAGACATTATTGTTCTTTTATGCAGGTTTTTATAATTTTATCTCAGCCACACCGTTTCATTATTAACTTCTTCACATTTGTTTTGTAAAAAGACATCTGTAAATTCAAATTAAAGTTACAACATGATATTCTGTTTGGTGATTACCCATCTGAAGTTGATTGTTATGTTTACCTCTGTTAGCATGTAGGCGGCAGGGTGTTAATGTTTTATAGGAAAATCTTGTAAAAAACACTAGAATCTCGATCTGTTTTTTTCATTCCTATCATTGTATTCTTGTTGAATTGACTCCAGGTGCTCTGTGTTCTTTTTGCTTAGATGAGTACATGTATATAAATTATATGTGTTCATCTGCCATTGTAGAGGGCAAACAACTGTATTGTTTATGCCGAATAAAATCTTGAACTTGAAGTTGATATCTTAGTATCCACCATTTTGCTTGAAATTGCTATTACCTTCTTACATTTCTATTTATTTTATATATATATATTTGCTTTTGCATGTAATAGTATAAAATTAATTGCGTTTATAGTTAAGTTTGCACTAATTCACCAAAAACAACTTGTACTTGTTTGTTCCAAAGAGAACCAGTTGGAGGAAATTGTGAGGTTGGAGAACCCCAGAACCTTGTTTAATCCTCCAATCAAACCCTATGATAGAATGAACCTATAATCTTTAATATACCGGTAGTTAATTTGGCATGCTAACAAGACATATCATGAGACAAAAATGTTTTACCATGCAAGACGATACAACTATTACAATTACAATAGTTGTTTGTTGACGTTTCAAGGGTTTGATTACACTGTAAATTTAAATTGAAAATGGTTGAGTAGCCTCACAAATACAGGTATCTTTGAGTAGACCGGCAGAAGGCGGCAAATATAATTTCACTAAAAGCAGTAAATTCAAATAATACTTCATATTCATTTTTCATTTGAAATCATAAAATAAATGTTATTTAAAAATGAACGCTCAAAGTTCACTTCCTAAAAACATGAGTTTATTAGTCTGTTGTACACTGTTGATATTTATTGGTCTGGGCTGAAGGTTATAAAGCTGAGATTGGAAACCAGTCTCAAATCTCAAGCATCTAATTGGCTGAAATGGCGACTGGTCGCCATTTCAGCCAATCAGATGCTTGAGATTTGAGACTGGTTTCCATGCTCGGTTTTATAACCTTGGGCACTGAATGTTTGATATTCTCAGTCTCGATAAGCTGAATCATGAGCCTGATGACGACTGTGAAAACATTTGTCGTTACCTCCCATGAATCTACATAATATAGCCACGTGGTCTCAATTAATGTTTAGTGAATTTCTTTTCAGACTCGACGAAACCCAACAGTTTTATGAACGTCATTGAAATCACTTCCTTTATATTACCCTCAGAACCAAAGGTGACTCTTTTATTGTTTGCAGTCAGCTATTCTTTTGGTCTATTATGATGAAATCAATACGAAGATTCGATCTTCATACTAGCAAGTGAGCCTAAAATAAACTTCCATTATAGATATAATGATGTGTTTGTTTAGTGCTGTGAATTAAACCAATAATCAGAGAAGTGTGTTCTAAGTGCAATACCTGCAAATTATATCGCGATCCTTACGCCGATGTGAAGTCGTTATCTGGTCAATATAATTGGAGAGTTTGGAAGAATAAGTACTCGATAAAAGGGATTAAAATTAGAATTTGAATCGTATTTATGCTAAAAGGTTCGTAATGAACAAATTGAACAACAGAAAAAAAAATGTGTGATGTGTTTATTCATTACATAAGGAGATAGTTAGAAGCGTTAATGAAAAAAAACAACATATTTTTAACTTGAAACAGTAATGAACTCAATTACTGAAACTGTGTTATTGAACAAAATGTTTTTTTTATGTCTACATGAAACCACAGTAACAAATTACCACAGTTATTATCATCGAATATGAGCGATTACATGTAGTGTAATAATTATCACACAAGTGATAAACTGTGGACATCATTTTGTCAGAGATTTACAGAAAATGATTAGGAACCAGAACGTTGTGGCATTGTTAATTGGCAAACAGATGTTAATAGATGGACAAATAAATCCACTCTGGCAAACCTCGGCGAAGCTCAAAAGCTCGGTTTCATCTGGAATGTCACAAGACGTAAGAAGGTCAGAACCTCGTGAAGTCAGAAGATCCTCTTTACTTGCTTCCGGTTCAAGCTCAGCGAGCAAAAAACTTATGCAAGAATACAAGAAAGAAAATTCAGACAAGAAATTGCCGTCAGATGGAGCTACTCACAATGAAAAAGAATCAAAAGCAGACAGTGTTAATAGTGAATTGAAGAAGATAAAAATAAACCAACGATCTATTTCAGTTGCAGACTCTAATGACAAGAAAACTTCCAAAGAAGTTAGAAAAAGAACTTCTGTAACACATAAAGACATTTCTTACAACAAAAATATAGGCAAGCAGGATAATAAGAAAGACTCACAAAAATTGTCTCAAAAACAGGCTGGGTCTTTTTCCACCGACGAAAGATTAAGTAACTCCAAGGGAAAACACATAAATAGTAATAGATCGCCGAATCACTCAGACAGAGACACAAATGTTCGTATCAACATTTCCCCAAGTCCATCAACAAAAGCCGCACCAGCAATGTCAAATTCGCGTTCAAAACGAGTAAATACTAGAAGACTGAACTCGTTAACTTCACCTGAAACAGAAAGAGAGATAAGAGAATGTGCAAACAGTCCTGTGCCAAAAGAGGATACCAATGGTTGTACAAGCTTCAACAGAGAGGAGATGAATGCAATGAGTTATTACACGACAATGGGCAACACTTCGAGAGAATCAGACAGCACGTTGAGTAGTGATTTACGCTGTGCCTCTACTTCCGAGGTAAGTAATTATCAGAATTACAATACTTTCATGCCACGTTTTGTTGAAGCTGGGTGAGATTCGGGTAACAACATCCTTTTACATGCTTTAGTAGAGTCACGAGACCCTGCCATCGCTTATATATTATATTCATGATAATATTCAATATAAATCCATATATGTATTTTTCATTTTGTCTTTCATTATTTAATAGTTTTTCTGTTCATGTTCAGGATGACTTCGAATCGACAGCAGAAGAAGAAACAGAAGAAAGAAGTAAGTGATATTTTGAATTTGGTAACATAGTCCGACTCAACCATTCCTTGCCAATACTCCTGCTTTACTTGAATTTGTAGTGAAATTAAATACAAATGTAAACAACACAACCGTATTAATAGAAAACTTATCAAAACTACATCATTTTACACATATTTGGAATCGTCGTTAATTCAAAGGAGTCAGAAGAAAAGATGCAATATAGTAAATAGAAGATACTCCATATTCTTTGGCCACTTCTGCCAAAAATACTGAAAAGCAAACTTTTATAACAAAAGCGTTACAAAGCACTTTAATTATTTTCCTTTTGATAAACAACAATTCGACAAGCAATTAAGAGTTACTTAGTATAGGATGCTATTATTAGGATACTTGTATGAAAATTAAATGATCAGGTCCAGCGCAGTCGTTCAATTTTCATATAAAAAATAACTTATGGATAATATCCGATTCCCGAGGGGGAAAAAACATGTATGACAGCAATCGTTTGGTAAAAAAGCAACAAGTATTTAGTTCGTCAGCCTTAGATCCATTTCGTTTGTAATAATTAATAGATTTTAATCGGTTTCCTTGTCTCTGAATTTGTATGCCACGCCTACTTCGAAACTTAAAAAGTAAACTTTGTGATCAAAGTTAAATGTTAAATGTTAAATTCAGACACGCAAAATTATAAAAATTAGTGTTCGAAAAATTGGGCCAAAAATAGTATGACCATTATGTGGGAATTTTTAGTATCGAATCACTGTCTTCATTTTCAAAATAACAAAGCAACATGGATATTGTTTTAATCTGACGTGGTGTTAAGCATAAGTTCAATATACATATCAGGAATCGCTACACTCAGAAAAAAAAAAGAGAGCCATCGGGGTTACCGCCTTGGAACGGATAGCGCAAAAACCATTTGCCACTGTATGTTTAAATCACGTTCGAGGGTGCATCAATCTTACACTTGCTCCAACAAGTTCTTATATGAACCAAAACATTATCTTGGTAAATTAGCTCCAACTTATCCAACAACTCGACAATGTTGCACTTAAACACACAAACATATTAAACATATGAAGATTATAAATTTGTGTTGCAAAGAGGTGGTTACTCAATGACCTTACTGAGACCAGAACACAAGGAGTCAGTTTAGCAACAAAACGGTGGCGGAGACAGAGCGTGCATTTAGGTTCTTAAACAAGTAATGTTTATTCAACTTACTTATCTGCTTTACTAGATTTCGCAGTTGTAAGTAGGTGAAAATACATCTAAAATCACAACAGGCATTTAAAAAACAAATAATGATTGAATATAACTGGTCCTATCTGTGGTTACCGTTTTGCAGACATTATCTATTTTGTGAACTTGAATGCGGTTGAAGCAACGTCTAGTGATTGCTGACGGACAACGACATTTTTATATATTATTGGATCGTTATTTTTAGATGTACGTAATGTGGTGTTTTAGAACAGTGCACAAAGACATTGCATTAAAACGATATACGTATCGGAAAACGGTCGAGTGCATTAATCGATTTTAAATGCTTTATACCAACTTCGTTATTCTTCAGTGTCACATATAACAAATCCACCGAAGTTTTAATTGGTCCTCTTTAGTTTATCTTTTTGTTAAACTCGCCTTTTACTTCACAGTTGTCTGTAGTTAATTCTCAATGCTTGTTTTCGGTTTGTGATTCGATTTTACTAAAAATGCGTTGGGTGCAGTTTGACCGGTATTTTATACATTGAAATTGACTGCTTCATTTTACTAAGAATCTTGTTTAGATATTAAAAAAAATAATGTCAGTTTCATGCTTCATTTTACTAAGAATCTTGTTTAGAATAATAACAAACAACAACATCAGTTTCAATGTATAAGAGTTTTACTTTTAAACAACGTTGAAATATAAAAAATAGACATGATGTGTCTATTTCTATAATGACGCATTGTTTTTCAAACCATTTCTTGGTATACGGAAGCTTGGATTGTGAACGAATGCAAATGATGACCAGTTATATCTTTGAGCACGTGTATATCCATACATGCCTATGTTAAAAGAAAACACAGTTGACGTTGCGCTCAATACTGGCGTTAATTTGGGTAACGTCAAAATTTACGTAAAATTTCATGTTTTTAAAGCAACGTTGTGTGAATTGTACATGGAAATGCTTACAACGAAAAACGTTATTTTAAATGGTATTTATTTCTGCAATTGTTGTTTTCATACAAAATAATTTATCCTTTTACAACATATCTGATATGAAATAAAACAAAATACAGTTTGCTTTTTAAAATTTACCAAACATCAAGGCAACTTTATATTGCTGTGACCAACTCTGTCATTCAAATAACATCACACGAGCTTTTTTAGAGTGAAACATGCATATCAGGAATAGCCACACCCAGAAAACCCAGCCTTCACTCACGTTCAACTACTTTTACTTTTACATGCATATCAGGAATAGCCACACTCAGAAAACCCAGCCTTCACTCACGTTCAACTACTTTTACTTTTACATGCATATCAGGAATAGCCACACTCAGAAAACCCAGCCTTCACGCACGTTCAACTACTTTTACTTTTACATGCATATCAGGAATAGCCACACTCAGAAAACGCAGCCTTCACTCACGTTCAACTACTTTTACTTTTACATGCATATCAGGAATAGCCACACTCAGAAAACGCAGCCTTCACTCACGTTCAACTACTTTTACTTTTACATGCATATCAGGAATATCCACACTCAAAAAACAGAGCCTTCACTCACGTTCAAAATGGGAGAAAGGAAACCATAGCGGGAGTTAATAATCACTCTCTTACACTATCGGCTCATTACATTCACCTCTGTTATAGGCTGGGACTACTTTCAACTACTTTTACTTTAACTCAAAGAAATAGTTCACCAATAACATTTACAATAGCTTGTGTTCCTTCGGTTTTAATGAAAGATAGTGAAGATTTCAGTCATTTGCTTTACCTAAAGCTTTCAAATTCATAATTTATGACTGTTTAAATAACGCTGTCGAGTTTGGTCAAAAATCTTGACATTGAGCCTTTTGCAGAGATGTAAAGTGAGTGTAAGGAACGACAACTCTGCGAAGGAGATTGGTTAATAATATGATCAATTTCAAATAATAAACCTCACACAATTAACGAGTAAAGGTTATTAAGAAAAAATCATCCAAATTGTCCTCTCTGTTCAAATGCTCCTTGAACAAGAAGGGGAGAGCGTTTCATCCCTGAAACGTTGGATTAAATGTGTGTATTTAAGAACTGTTGTGAAAACATGTTTCTTTAGAACTTTAAACTTAACACCAATTATTTGGTTCGTTTGTTGTTGTTATCGTTGTGAATCGGTTTCAAAGAAGACATCATGAAGCATTGTACATATACCGGTATAACATTTTCATTGTAGAGTTCGAAGAAATATTTCGGGATTTAGATGCTGATAATGATGGTGCCCTAAGCTTCAAGGAACTCAAAGAGGGTGCACAGCTGTTCGGATGGAACCCAACAAAATCTGAGATTGCTCAATACCTTAAAGATATTGATAAAAATGGTAAATAATTATCAAAGACATTGAGTTATCACCGGGAAACAAAACTTACGAGTCTATATCAGTACACGAATAACCATTTATTTTTCTTGTAAGTTCAATCTAATAAAAAGCTCATGTTTGTACATCACTGTCAAAGTCAAAATTCTAATAATCTGCGCAAACGGCGTAACATTTCTTATTTATAAATATATTCCATGTATATCAGTGATATCATTGCTTGAGTTTACAGAACTTTCGTTCAAATTCCTTCTTTGGTTTATTTACGGTCACAGTTTATGCTGGAAAACTAAAAGACGGAAGTTTCCGTTTTCACATATGATAAAATTTACATAGGAAACGTTTGCATATTTTAAAGTCCTTTTAGGGTTATTTTGTTTCAAGAAGATTCTTGTTAATATAATTTTTGATATTTGAAAACATTTCATTCTTTCTCCCTGATACGTTACCAGACACCTTTAACAATTCAATAAGATACAAAGTTTGTAGTCGTTGTCAAGCAACGATTATCACCACGGAAACCCTTAATTTAAGCAGAACAGCAAAGCTCTTCTGTTTATGTTCATTCTGTTATACTTTATCCTAAGAATATCAAACCTCTAATTTCTAGGAGAAGAGAAGTTAAGCAGAAAAGAATTTCGGGTATATTGCAAAGATCTGATATCTAAGCTGCAACACCCTACAAAGTCACTGAGAGACTCCATCGAGGTCATGATGAATGCAATCGACATAGACGGAGATGGTCTTTGTAATAAAGAAGAATTCAAGTAATCGTTTTATTTGTTTTCAAGTTCAAACATTTCCTAATACTATAGAACATACTTATTAAGACCAACCTTAAGTTAAGAAAACGCTGACATTTGAACTACTGTTTGAACAATAACCGTTTTATAAGTTTGCGTTTTATTATCGAAATAAAGACCATCTCATTATTAAGATTATTTTCCAAAAGTGGTTAAACAATAGCATCAAGAATTGCACAAATGTTTAATGCTATATTGTCGTTTTCTAACACTAAAACTCGTGTATTGAAGTGTACCAAAATCGGTTTATTCCAGTAAATAGGTTTAAATAAAATGTATTTTTCTTACACTAAAATGGGTGTTTATAACTTAGAAGTATCACATTTCCAGAAAGTTTATACAGGAGCGAGGTGACTCACCGCTAACCGACGCCGAAGTTGACGAACTGTTCAGACATTTTGATGATGATGGAGATAAAACAACACTCAACAAACAAGGTATGCTTCGATGCTCGTAATAAATATCAGAAGATAAATTATTTAAATGTTGTGTTTATATAATGACAAAAAGTTCTGTGATAAGTTTTCGTATTATTAAATATAAACTACAAAGTCAGACGTAAAATCAGTGACTTTGATTTGGATGATTTTGATTCAAAATACCGAGTTTTATAAAATTGTATATATTTAACTGAATGAACAAGAGTGACGTAGAGTGGAGTAGATGAGAGGGAGGGAGGCCGCGCGCGGGGTGGCAGTTTGAAGTATAGGAGACATTTAAAACTAACCTATCAGGTTATATTCAAATATATTCAGGTTTATTTACAATATTCTGTACTGATACATAAACATGAGAACACATATCTACAATGCCGATGATTTACCGTCTCTTTTTTTCAGAACTATTACAGGTTTTAACTACTGGAATGGACGACAAGATGACTCTATGAAGACAATAGTTATTTGAAAATAAAGTTGGCTTTACATTCAAAACAGAGTTAAATTTGATGATTCAACAGTCAGTCAAGACTTACTCGTGAGGAATCAATTTATTTCGCGCGGGTTTAATGTTGACGTATGTCGCGCCATTACTGGTTATGCAAAATGACCAACCCCAGCTTATTTAAATCATACATGTATAATAAATAATATAGTGAGAACAATACAAATGTACGAAATAAATTAATGTGCGCGCGGAAACGTCATCAGTGGTTCCTGCGCGAAATCTATCCCCGCGAAATATAATCTTTTTTATGACACCACAATAAAATGAAACATTTGCCAAAATAAATACGGAAATACGGAAATTGTATGTCTTATTTTATTAACAAAATATATGAAATTTGGTCAATAGATGTTTTGCATTATTCATTTATTTGCTAACAGCGAAAGCATTACATGAAAACTTAAACATCTTTAACTAGGGTTCCACTCACTACAGAATCTGAAAGGTCATCATTATTTAGGGGATTCCGGGGATTGACAATAGTCAAAACAACCTCTAATTTCAGCTAAAATTGATGAGGCAAAAATGAGATCATTTTGGAAATATCAGGAGTCAAATGGAAATCTCTCGGCGATGACGAACTTGCCTACAAAGTACCAACAATTGGTTAAGGGGTCGCAAACATTGCAAATGGCGAAAAAAGGCTTAATCAAATCTACTTTCGGTTTGAACCAGGAAGTAAGTTTTCCTTGAATTTCTTGTAAACCCTAAAATTATTTTGACGAATTGGCACTAAACATTGTAGAGCAGCATATACTTATTTCATGTATGAGTTGCTTTGGTATATTGTTCATGAATTTCAGAGTTCTCATGCAAATGGTTTTTCTTTTGTTTTAGTATGTGCTTGGTAATTAGAACATGAATTAGACAAAATTGACCTTGCAAACATTAACTACATCCTTAGCTAAATACATTTCTTTACTAAAATCTTGGTGGCAATAAGTATTTTACCCAAATTTCATTTTTGAAATTTTAGCCTATTTTCGCCATTTGCAATGTTTGCGACCTCTTAAAGTAAAGTTTTTATGTTAAAATGCAGCGACATTGATCTTTGACATTCTGACCTCACAATCTACACGGGCCATCTACATCATAGTGCAAGTGATTAAAAAGCCAATATGTTTAAGCGTTGTCTAATAATTGCTGGGACAAGATTTTGTGTGAAAGGTCACAAGGTCCTAGACCTTTAACCTACAGACCTCAAAATCAAAACTGCGGACGATACGATATATTGTTATCTAGTTTTGGGTCAGACAAGTTTTTTGTGTGCAGAATTACTGTAATCTTAATCATTGACTTCATATTCGACAGACAACATTTACACATCATGAAAAATCCTCTGAACTAAATCTGGTGAAATCATTGTCTAGTTTTTAGCCGGATATGTTTTTTGTGTTGACGACAACTGTGACCTAGACCTTTGACCTTCTGACCTCAAAATCAATAGGGGTTATCAACACGTGATGACACACCTTCAAACCAATTATGAAGATCATCTACATTTGATGACAAACCTCTGTACCAAACCTTAGTTCGATAGGTGAAAACGTTGTTTAGTTACATGTATTAGTAGGACAATGTTGTTTTTATGCCCCCGGCATCTAGTGATTGAACCGTCCGTCCGTCTGTCCGTACGTCCGCACGTCCGTTTAACCTTTTTCGGCAAGTTAGATATTTCTCAATTTCTACAAAGAGCATTGGCATGAAAGTTTATACACTTACTAAACTGTTCACAGGTCATGACCCTGACAAGTTACATAACTCTAGGTTCCTTATTTCTGGGGTTATCTTCCCTTTTTGTACTTAGAAAAATGGTTAACCTGTTTCGGCAAGTTGGATATTTCTATATTTCCACAAAGAGAATTGGCATGAAAGTTTCCCACTTACTCAACAGTGCACAGTTCATGACCCATACAAGTTACATAACTCTTGGTACCTTATTTCAGGGGTTATCTCCCCATTTTGAACTTGGAGGTTAATGGTTAACCTGTTTCGGCAAGTTGGATATCTCAATTTCTGCAAAGAGCATTGGCATGAATTTTTACACACTTACTTAACAGTTCTAAGGTCATGACACTAACAAGTTAAATAATTCTGGCTTTCTTATTTCAGGGTTATCTCCCCGTTTTGTACTTACAGATAAATGGTTAACCTGTTTCGGCAAGTTGAAATTTTCTCAATTTCTGCAAAGAGCATTGGCATGAAAGTTTACACACTAACTTAATAGTTCTAACATCATGACCCAAACAAGTCACATAACTCTGGCTATCTTATTTCAGGGTTATCTCCCCATTTTGTACTTAGCGATAAATGGTTAACCTGTTTCGGCAAGTTGAAATTTTCACAAAGAGAAATGGCATAAAAGTTAACACACTTACCTAACAGTGCACAGATCATTACCCTCATGATTACATAACTCTGCCTATCTTATTTCTGGGGTTATCTCCCCATTTTGTATTTGGAGATAAATGGTTAACCTTTTTCGGCAAGTTGGATATTTCTAGTTCACACATAGGTATAGACGCAGTGCAAAGGTCAACATCCCTGACCGATTATAAGGAAAATACATCTTGCATGTACAATTAAAAACAATGTATGACCAGTATCACAATTGTACATTTATTCACACCTTTGTTTCCGAACAAAACTCTCACGAATTATGTTCCACAACTACAAACAGGTACATATGCAGTGCAACAGTCAACAACGCTGACCGATTATACGGAAGGACCGGCTATCGTTGTTTTCAAAAGAAGTCACGTGCTTAAGAGAACTTATAATTTAAAAATAAAAAAATTAAAATACTCTTAAAAGCGATGTCAACCAGTTCCCATGGTACGATTCGTTAAACATTTGTTAATGCGTTTTTTTTTTGCAAAACAACTCTCATTATTACATATCAGAACAAAAATACAAACATTTCTGAAATTATGCTATTATCCCCCACATTAAATTCCAAAGGTAAGCACAAATATAGTCGACGGCCTCATGGGCCGCCGACTAATAACTTCTGTTTGACTATTCTTGGAGTTCTGTCCCTTTCAACTATTTTAATATGGAACTTCATGATGCCTATAATTTTAAGTCCTTGTCCTATTAACTTAATAATTTGAATATATCATCTTCATGAACAAATCCATTGGTGACAACAAGAATGATAACTCCTGTTTCACTATTTTTCCAGTTATGCCCCATTTAATTGACTATAATATGGTACTTAATGTTGCCTATAAAAATGAAAGTACCTGACTTGTTTACCTAATATTTGAAATATGTCATCTGCATTAACAAAGCAGATGTGACACCAAGAATGATAACTCCCGATTAACTTTTTTAGAAATGACCCTTTACTTTAATTTACTTTAACCTGAAACTTAATTGCTTAAAACTTGGAAAGTATTAATTCTTTTGACACAATACTTGATATATGTCATCTGTTTTAATGAAGTTATGTCTGTTTTGAGTTGTTCTCCTTTTAATGATTTTACATAAAACTTAATTTTGCTTATAAATGGAATTTACAATAAAGATAATAACCGATCAATGAAAATTTGTAATTTTGTAGTAATGCAGTGCAACTTAAATTACATCTTTTTATCATACATGATATATGATAGGCTCACATTTCAACTTTTTGCAAGCAGGCGATACATGTGTTCAGCCGAACACCATATTCTAGTTTTCATTATTTAGAACTAATTTGTGATTTTAGTTGCTGTTTTAACACCGAGCTATCATTTTAAATTTGTATCATGACAAACTTCGCTACCGGGGGCATATGTGTTGTCCGAACACAGCTTCTTGTTTGTTGAAGGTCACAGTGACTTTGATCTTTGACCTACTGACCTCAAACTAAATAGGTGTCATCTATACTCAACAAAAAAAGAAACCTGACACTGTAACTTTGAATAAAGATGAGGTGCATAATCAAAATCTATATATTTTTGCACCATCCAAAAGAAAATAACCACTGAATCACTTGTTTCATGCACCAAAAATATCAAAATGTATAATTAAGTTCAAAACATGCACAATTTTTATTACATACCACAATTCAATTAGCTTTAAATCTGATTCCAGGAAAATACACCAAATATAAAGTGTCAGGTTTCTATTTTTGTTGAGTATACATGTGATAAAAACATCCATACCAAATATGAGTACCATATGTCAAATCAATCATTGTCCTGTAATTGTCCTAACAGACAGACTGACATGTGACATGCAATATTCCCTACTTCTTTGAATAGGGAACGCAAAAATTATTGGTAAGTGGTTTTACTTAGTTTGCTGATATACCCCCAAAACATTCATATCATGTGGATTTAGAATTTATGGACTAGACATGAAATAAACGACTCAAACCTTTGACGTGTGACTTGCACATAGGTTCTGCACATTGTTTTGAGGGATGAAAATTTGAGTACTACAGTAAGTACATGCTACAGGTGACAGACGAAGTCTGATAACCATGCAAATGATGACATTAAGCTTGTTCTTTTGGTTTAATCCATGAGCAAGAGAGAAACAAAAGCACAAACTTACTTTTTTCTTTTTTACTTCTATCTCCATTTGTTTTATACAGATCGTGTTGATACAGTTAAACCATAACAAGTATAGGTTAAAGGGAGAAATGTGACTGCCAACAGCATTAAAGACCATGTGATATGTTAACAAATTGAATATTTACCAATTTATAATAATTTACATCATTATCCAAAATACATGTACATTTGCAACAAATTAATTAAATGATTTACAATTATTAATTGATTTACAATTAACACATTGCCATATTTTTACTTCAATTGTTAAATTTTGATTATTAATAGTACAAGACTGCCTGATGCCAAGTATCATGAGAATTTACACATAGCTCAAAACTGAGACAGGGATATAACTTGATCCCGAGCTCAGATTTGAGAATGTTTGTGATATTTTGTGTGCATATCAGCACAGAAGATTTTCCAGTAGGACATCTGCTGCATATAATAGGTCTGCAGAGAGCACTCGTGGTGGAGTGCATTTCTATTGCAGTCACTAAGTTTTGCGCGAAATCCACAATATAAGAAACTATTATATGGTTATGTCACATGCATATAATTAATTATCAATTTAAAATGTATGAAAGATAGATGATAATTTATCAGTATATCTTATTGACATAGATAACTAAAGTGAAAAAAGAGTTGCTTCTACATGCAGAAGCATTTGACTGTTTGCACACAGCAGGAAAACTGCTTGGATGCTGCAATTTGAACAAGATCTCTTCAAAATGCAACAGTTTTTTTTTTATTCCAGGGTTCTTTTTAGAACAGCAACAAGACTAGTAATACTGTTTTCCTTTGTAATATTTTAGGCAGTGCTATACTACGAGTATACCACACAGCGACTGATTCACCACAGATCTTGAAAATAACAATCCATGGAGTGGGGAGTAGTTAGTTTTATTCATAGCTACTCTATTATTTCATTCCATTATAAATACAATTTTTATCGTCTTAAAAGAAAGCCTCTGCTATTTCACAGGTCGCATATTCCAAAGTCCATCATTTAAGTAATGAATATTGTCCACTCCAATACCCTTGTTTTTCTCTATTCTGAAAAAAAAAATAGGAATATTTATGCACTATGTCAAAGATCATGAATCTAAAACTGTAGACCAGTCTCAAATTCTCATGCATCTGATTGGCTGAAATGGAGACTAGTCTCTAAATGGGCTAACTCCTTTGACACGTAAGTATTCATTAACATGACCCTGACCTACATGACTGGATGCTAAATTCATCGAATAGACTCAACAAGGTGAACAGAATGCTGATGTGCATTCATTAATGGGTCTTTTTTAAACTACAGTTTTATGGGCCAGTGTCAAATAATAAATAAATTAAAGAAAACTGAGGGCAAGTTTTGATTATTTAACTTAATGTTCCATAACACATCAAATGTTGAAGTAAATTTCCGGTATCCCGAAGTTTTTTATTTTCTGCATTATGGCAGATCTAAGATTGCTGTACACCGACACATAAGCACAGTTCTTTGTACCCTAAATTCATTACAAATTCAATTCGAAGGACCAGATCTATTATAATGTTTGCAAATTGACCTGAACTAGAGCAACACATTGCCACCTCTTTACTGATTCTATTATATCTCAATATTTTACAGTATGGTATTATTACAGGGCACTGAGTGAAAGACAGCTAATTAGCATTGCCAAGTGTCAACAGCAAAGCAATTAACTTGAAAGACATATTAACTCTATACTAAATATACAGGTTATATTGGTTGTGTGAGTCACATGTGCGGACAGTAAAGAAACACCCATGCCATCTGATCAGGATCTACCTGTCCTTCTTGTTCAGAAATAACCTAATGAATCAAAAAGGGAACAATATAGACCCTGATCATACAACTTGGATGTGCCAGCTGATCTGGATCAACATTGTTCTCTCACAAGATAACACCCATATCCCATGCAGTAAAGAGTTAAGAACCCTTGCTTTAGATTGCCACATTACTGTTTTCTGAGGATGACTGAAATAAGAACATCTTTTTAATGGTAACAAGAAAATGACTAGAAACTATTATGTCTGATAAAAAAAACTACTTACATATCATCTGTAGACATTTTTGTTTGACCAATGGCCAGTGCACAAGTTTTCCCCTCAGCCATTATTGCCTGCAGGGCAGTTAAGGTTTGTTAATGATGTTACTAAACCTGAATACATTTAAATAAAGTTTAATTATAAAATGTTAGTTTAAATCTACATTGTACTGCAAATTCATCTGTATTTATTAGCAAGAAATTATGTGGTTTAGGTAAATTTATCATTTTTTTAGATTTTGCCTTTTTGTTTCTCACCAGCGTGAAACGCAAGAGCGATGCATTATTGCTTTCATGTTAACACCATTTCATGTTAAACTCTTGATAAAAATTAACTTGACGCAACTAATTGTAAAACCGGCCATATGGCAATGCCTTCATGGGTTTTATGTGACCACTTCTCTAGATCGATTTAAAACAATTGTTAGACAAGTTTAATGAATCAAGATCGTCTTTTAATTGAACTTAAAATATTTAATTATACATTTCAAGCAAGTTTAAAGAATAGAAATGTGAGGCTTACACGGTATGGACTAGAGCTGACTGTCCACTCTGTTAAAAATTTTTAATTTATCGTAAACAAAATCAAAGAAAACTGTTTTATTGGACACAAAATCGGAAACTCCGAGAATATTTTGAAGTGAAAAACAAAAAAGGATTATTCTGACAAAATAACAGTTTTTCTGTGATGATACCCCATTATCGTACTGCAGGACTAATTACCATGGTAATAAGTTTACCAGTAGTACTGCACATCTCTAGATAAAACACATATCTGGGTTGTTTTAAGTAGTATTAAAGCCCTTGGATTTCTTCCACTTGAAACAATCCAAATATTTTTCATACCCTGATTAGTGCAATAAAATACTGATTCATTCCACAAATCTATACATATATTATGTAAAGGGCTAAACCTATTTCGATAAATTTTAATGCAACAAACCTCAGCCCATCAATATATTCTTCTATACATCATAGGCAGCTATTTATCATATCTTAACCCCATACATATGATACTCCATAAACACCCATTCTAACATGTGTGCTACCAGTGTAGATCCTGATCAACCGGAACATCTGTGCCTTCTGATCTGGATCTTCACTAGTCTCTTCTAGGTCAGAAATAACTTACTAAATAAAGACGAACTGTGTAGATCCTGATCAAACAGCACAGATGTGCCGGTTGAACTTGATCTATACTGTTCAACCATGCAATAAAGGAGTATTTATGGAGTAAGGGTTAAACATTTATGATACAAAAAAGGATACAACAATCTGATCGCTTTCCACTTTGGTCATCTTTGCACCTGGTGATGTGAGACCAGGACACATGATATTTGCACCACTGAGAACAAACCGGATTGCACCTTTATCTACCTGCATGTGGGGCAGCATGAATGGAACTGAAATACAATCATGGCAAATGTTAGATTTATTGTCATTATCAAAACAGTTACAAGCTGCACCATGATTAGGCAATTAAAAATAAATTGATACAAAGATTCATAAGCCCCCACCATTCTTTGCCAGACATTAATTAAATCATTATGATTCTACCTCTTATAATCAAAATTGATTTACTGTACGATTTCCCTCCCTTGATCTTCTTGTTAAGTGACTACTGAAATGAATTGCTAAGCATAGTACATTTGTATTTGTTATGTGATTTGTGCATACCCAGACAAGCCTTCAGATACACTCAGTCTGATTAGGGTCTACACAGTTCACTATTCCATTAACACTTAACTCCATGCTACACCTTCAATCACATGCCTGGTTAATATAAATCCACAGCAGACTTCAGCATAGATCTTGTCAGACTGTACAGGTGCACATTTGATTCATCAGATCTGGATCTAGAGGGGTTGCACACAGCATATATGCCATATCCACAGAGTAATGGGTTGATATTCAAATCAGTGTATAAACTGTAAAACACCACCGAGTGTGAAAATTTACTCTGAAAAAGGGGTTAATATTGATAGAACTACAATTACAACTTATTCTGCTGTTAAAAGATAAACCTTTTCCTCAATAGATACATGTACGTATTTTTTCACATGTGCAACCAGTGTAGATCCAGATAAGTGGAAAATCTGGGCCATCTGATCAGGATCTGCAGTGTTCGCTTTCTGGTAAAAAATAACCTTATAAATGTCTGCCCATGTCATAAATGTGTTTATATGCTGGAAAGGATAAATATAAGTACATTTTCTAGCATTTATTAGTTGAGTACCTACATTTATGAAGAAGCTTGAGTGTTGGTATATAAGGTCCATCCCTTTGTCTGAAGAACACAGGCTCACCACTTGAGTTTGCCAAGATCTCAATATGCTCGTGACTGAAAACAATAAACAATAAATAATAAATTAATTATACGTATAGTGAGACCAAAAAACACAAGATGCCATCCCTGAGTTTATTTTTAACATGCTCAGTGGCTAGGCCTGTTATAAAATTGATGACATTAAATTGATGACATTCATCATAAATGTCATGGTGTAGGCAGGTGTTTTTCTATACTGAGTAACAATACTGAGTAGTATCTTGGCTGGGCATGGGAGTTAGGAAAAATCACTGAAAAAATGTTGAACTCAAAATTGTGATTTTCTTACCATTTGACTATTTTCATATTATCCTTCTTTGGGAGAATCTGATCTATATATGACTCCGAGAATGGGTATTGTTCTAAGACTGCTGCCCGAACACCACGCTGTACAGAGGACTTGGCATTGTTGACACCTGATACATTTTCTTTATCATCAAATCTACAAAGTAAGATTAAGGTATTTAGCATTGGTATAAAATGACAATCATAACACAGCTTTTCATCCTTATATAACAGAGGCCTATAAAAGGCCTCTTCCCAATCCAAAAATATAGTATTTTTTCCCAGTTGCGGCAGAAACTCTTCCCAAAATGCTAGGTAAGATGTCCAAAACTGGTTTGAACTCTTCTGAGGAGTGTTTGAAAATTGAAGTCTGGAAAATAAAGTGCTTAATAAATTAGATTTAAGTTAAAAATACCTATTACTATTCAATTTCATAATGTAGAACCCATCTTTCAATTAATTAAATTGTTTTCCCAAAATTAACAATAATCGTGCATAAATTTCCCAATTGGAAAGGCCAGGGCCACTTCCCAATTTTCTGATGAAAAGCCAGTGTTTTTGTTATGCCAAATATTTGGAGAAATTGGGCCTCATTCCCCTCTCAAAATAGTATATATTTTTCCCCCACATCAGTAAAAAATTCCCCCTTTGCCGGAGTCTGTTAAGCACCGTTCGATAGTGAAGATGATAAATTAAATAGCGTTTTCAGACAGGCTATTTTTAGCACAACAGGTAATCCTTATCAGTGACTTCAATCTAAGTTGCCCGTATGTCAGACATTGGTCAGTGTTTACATTCGTTGTCTGTCTATTGAAAATGGCTGCAGATGCTGGTCAGTTGCAAAACTTTGCTTTGATAAACAAGGAAAATGAATTCAATATTAAGCAGAAAAGTGAAGGGAATAAACATTGTTGTTGGGGTGAATGTAGAAGTGACTCCCGTTATGGTGGAAAAAAAAACAAGATGAAATGAAAGGAGCTTTTTTCATCCCATTTCCCAAGCCAATAACCCAGCCTGAAAAATGTCAAAGGTGGATCGAGTTTTGTGCAACCAACGTTAACACATTGCAGGAACCATCGGATGTGAAAAGAAGCACATACATTTGCAGTCTACACTTTGTGGGAGGGCAGGGCCCGACTAATGAGCACCCTGATCGATTTTCATCTGGAGATACTGCAGAACAGATATGCCTTATCTCTTAAAATATTTTTTCAAAGCAGTGAGTTTCTTAATGAATTTCAGTTTTCTTTATTGAAATGTCGTAAGTATGAATGTTAGGTTATGATATTAACCCTTAACCTCTAAATTCATGTCAGTCATTTCCATGTTTAAAAAGGTGTTCGCAAAAAATCATTTGCTTGTTAATTAAACAGTAACAGTAAATGTGTAGACCTCGATCTGACTGTGTGCCTATTTGGAGCTTACTAACACTGGTCCTAAATTTGACATAAATTGTAAAAAGAAGTATGCTTTCCTTTAAAGGTTGCAAGTAAATCTTTTAAAAAACAGCCCCATCCGAGAGAATGTTCGAAATTAAACATCGTAAAAAGGCTTGTTTTTAGCCATCTCTACTCTAACCAACGTTTTAGCTGATAAACATAATGATCTTCAATTATTTCAAATTGAAATTTAGCTCCAAAAATATCATCTTCAGTTAATTTTTTTTGCAAAAAGAAAGAGCAGTTTGCCATTGTTTTGTATAGAAACACAGCATATTCAGTAAATGTTTGTCTGAGGTTAACCTTTTGACCCTCTTAATCACTCTGCTAGAGATAAGTGACGTCAGAGCTGAAAGGGGCTATTTTGGATATGTTTGATGGACAATACAGTGACAAGAATAATTGATAAATTTGCAGACAGAAAAAGAAATTTCACTGTAGACCACTGACTTTCTTTGAATTAAAAGATCAGTGAATACTTAGTTATGTTGTGTTTGACAGGCTGCAAGTATCTTCCAAATATTCCCCCTTTCCTTTGTTCGCGTTGCAATTTTCCCCCTCCAAAGGGCTGCGACCCCCTTCCCCCAAAAGAGAAAAAAAACACTGAAAGCCTTGGTAGTGCTTGTTTCATGCTAATAGCTAAAGATTTACTTCTTATGAAAATTGCAACGTTTGAAGAAGCCGCCGTGCACATTTCGTTCATCCAATATTGTGATAACGCGAATTGCCGCCAAAAGACACGCTTAATAAATAAAAACAAGTTAAGAAGCATACATGTCATGTAATCTTAATCAGAGCAATGGAAAATGATGAATGTTCAGTCAAGGAATCTAAAAACAAAAACATAAACTAGTTCAAGTTTTGTTGACAGATTGAGAATCAATGACAGACAGAGGTAAATTATCAAAGTTTCAAACCATATGCCGTTTATATTTATGATCTCTCTTTCTTTCTCTGGATATCTGGTGATTTTGTAAACAAAATAATTAAAAGTAAACAATTGAATAATATCAGCTTTAAAACATGCACTCTTTAACCGAAATTACCAGAATTTATCCGACTTAAACTCTTTGAACATTCCGAGTGTGTTGTTAGACGAAATTACAAGTTATCCGAAATATATACAATATCATCAGATATTGAAATGAAATAAAGAAACTTATATAAAACCTTTTGTTTGTTTGGTTCAATTAAATGCTATTAATTATAACAATAAGACAATTATTTATCATTAAATTCAACATAAATTTTAGCTTACTTTTTAAACATTTTAAATGTAACAGGTTTTCACGAGCATGAAACGGTGAAGATGTTAAATAACGCCTCTGTGATAACAACCAACCAGACCAAGGTTTCGGAGGTCTCCTCTTTCTCTTATACGTGTTGATCTGCTTCGAGATCTTTGGTTGAGCCCATGGTGGCAAGCATTATGTATAGTTTAAGGCTTAATATTTATTTACTTATACATGTATACCATAGGCCCCCTACTTCCTGTCAGGGAAAGTAATATCACTCAGAACAAAGCCTACATATATGCTTAGAAGGCGTGGCCACTGGCACTTCTACCGTTTTGTTTAGTTTGTTTTTGTTTTGTGTTTTTAGTTACAAGTTACATGTGAGGTTTTAATGCGGTTTAATTTAGGGAGATATATACAAGTTGATTTCTGATAGAAGATTTTAAAAACATAGGAAAATCATATAACATTATCTCATAGTTTAACAATAAGTCGACGACCATTACATTTATATTAAGACAAAATTGCGCTGAACTGAGATACCTTGCATTACATTAATGTATCATATGATGTTGATTATTGATTGTTTCCCTACCGCTTAATCACAAACAAACTACATTTGAAACAGAAACAGGATTTGAAAGAATTATATTCGTGTCGACTGATCAGGACCCGCCCACGGTTCACATTTACAGTTATCATGTTATTCTGACCAGGAAGCCACCAGTGTAGATCAAGATCAGATATCGCGAATGTTTATGTCGATCTGAATCTACTGTAGTCGCACGTGCGTAAAAAATTGTATAGGTTAAAATAAGTATATCAAATCATGAAACTGTTTTAAAAGTAAGCTGAACATTCTATATTCTGTATTAACACTCTTATCATTATAGCTGTCCAATTCTTAACATGGCCGGGTTTGGAATAAAACAGACTATTTACTTCATGATAAAACTACGTGGACCCGTCCTACAACTGACTCTTTTAGGAAAAATCTTGCTTTTTGTCAAACTTTGTCTCCTAAAGCACCACTCTCTTACACTATCGGCTCATTACATTCACCTCTGTTATAGGCTGGGACTTTTAACTAAAAAAATAGTCACCAATTACATTTAAAATTGATTGGGATATTATTTGGTTTGAATGAAAGATAGTGAAGATATCTGTCATTTTTTGTTTAACCACAAGCTTTCATATTCATAATAATGACTTTTTAAGTAAGGCTGTCGAGTTATGTCAAAAATCTTGACATTGAGCCTTTCGCAGCTCTAGATGTAAACTTGTGAGTGTAAGGAACGACAACTCTGCGAAGAAAATTGCTAAAGCACGTGATGAAAAACTGAAAATTTCACAGATTATATACGATTTACTTTTCAATACTTTATACCTAGGGCTTGTATATTATACATCTTTAAATATCTGATGGGCTTTCCTGATAAACAGAATTAACATATACATTGTTCGCGCATTAACAATCTATTTAACAGCTATTCATATAATATATTATCTGTCCTCCCCCGTTTCACTAACCTTAATGTTGTATACGGTGTAGGTACCAATCTCATTCGCAGAGTTGTCGAACCTTACACGCACTTTTCACCTCTGCGAACGGCCCAATGTCAAAATGTTTGACCAGACTAAGAAGCTTCGTTGTATATAGTCATAATTATTATCTTAATTTGAAAGTGTGTGGTATAACAAATGACAGAAATCTTCACTATCTTTCATTAAAACCGAAGAAACCCAAGCTATTTTAAATGTAGTTGGTGAACTATTTTTTGAGTTTCAGTAAAAGTTGCAAGTAGTCCCAGCCTATAACAGAGGGGAATGTTTATGTGCAGATAGTGTAAGAGTGTGTACGTTCATGACGTATTAGCCCAAGAAAACATATGAAACACAATAAGTTCAACCTCTCATTAAGACCACCTCAATATTCAATATTTCATAGTCTTTTTCTTATAGTTTTGCACTTTTATATCCATCCCGAAATTTAAAAAATCAAGCTATTGAAATTACTTTTGTACAGCCTCAGAGGTGGTCTTAGTAGCAGGGTTTCACTGTAAGGTATTATTTATCATCGATGACTAGTTGAATGTTCTTTATGTTTTTTTGAAACTAGTGCTATAATGTATATGGTCTGAATAAAATAAAATGTGTTGTGTTGAGTTGTGTTGACTATTTACGTACTAACCAGAGCAAATTTTTAATTAGAAATAAAGATACATCAATAGATGTGTATCTATAAATTTCACATTTTTAACAAAACAGCTCATTTTCTCAAGTGCTTATATTTACATCTCTTCTCGCGTGTTAGAAAGATTTTTAAAAAGTTTGATTGTTTGAAGTGTTGATTTGTTAAGATCCGGTATTTAAGGAAGTAAATAACGAGTGGTACAGGATCCACCTCCCTTAACATTATAAGGCCAAAGATATGTACTGGAGGTTGTAAAACTGAGTATGGAAACCAGTCTCAAATCTCAAGGATCTGATTGGCTGAAATGGCGACTGGTCGCCATTTCAGCCAATCAGATCCTTGAGATTTGAGACTGGTTTCCATGCTCAGTTTCATAACTTTGGGCAATGATTCTTCAAATAAGGTTTGTTTAGTTGTAAGAGTTTTTGAAAATACATATCGCAAGGACGATGTTCTGGTATTGTATGCGACCAAGTGATCAGGAGAATAACGCTAAAGTATCGGGCACAATTGGACGAGAAGGGATAAACGCCTTTAGCGAACAAGGATGACTTCTTGCGGTCGAAGAGAGGATCGCGTTTTCAGATAATTAAAATGATATTGCAGACTAGTCTCAAATTTCAATGATCTGATTGGCTGAAATTGAATACTTGTCACCATTTTAGCCAATCAGATGTTTGAGATTGGAGACTTGTCTTCATTCTCAGTGTTATAACTTGAAGCCCAGGTCGGTATGTGCGAGGAGAAAAGCGTTTAAATGTTACAGGTGGAGGGAGAAAAATTATATAATGGATCAACGATTTGTGGGCATGTAAGCATTTCGCTATAACGACACCAGGATGACTTGTGGATGAAAAGAGCTCTATCACGTGTGGGGGGGGGGGGGGGGGTATCGCCCTATCCAGGACCACGTCATGTTCTTGGTTTATTACATTAATTGCCGTTATCTTAGGTGAGAGAAGTTATTTTCTATAGATATTTTTTTCTATAGTTTAATATCAACACATCACATTATAGAAGACCATAAAACACAATTTGGTTAACCGATGCATTATCATTCATTGGAAACAACAACAACAGCATAAAAAACTTACTAGGAGCACATTCAGAAATTCCATTTTTGATCTAAGATAAGTAGATAAGTAAGTTTTTGGAGGGACAACTTCTCTTTTTAAATTATACTTGTTTAATTTAGGGAATACACGACAAACATTTTTGAAACTGATCCGTGTATTTTCGATTAGCTGAAATAAAGCCTATATAAAATTAGCAAATATTTGATATTCGAGCTTTAATGTGGATGCATTTTACGCGAAAAGATATTACAGTTTTCCACACGACTACTTTACCTTATTTGCCCGATTGTATCACTTGTCAAATGTCACAATTTATTACGTTAACATGGCCTAGAAGTTTGTGTATATGCAACATAACAGTGGTCACTTAATATATTATTTCTAATGTTAATATGCACGCGGAGAATTAATTACGGAGATGTAGTATATTTATTTTCGAACGGCAATGTGATTATGTGTTAACGATTATCTTAAAGGAGACAAATGTTTGTATTTTGTTACAGATAACTTTAAAATGTCACACAGCAGAGCACCACGACCATTTGGGAATAAATAATGTAAGTCAGATTTAAATATATTTTTTATATGACTAAGTAACTCGTTCTTATACTAAAATTTAAACAGCATTTCCAATTTATATCTATAAATGTTGTGCTTTAGAACGAAAGTAAAAGTAATTTACATTTTGGTTTGTTTTGTGTATTGTTGTTGTTTTTTTTCTATTTATTAATTATTAGTATTTCTGTTTTAAATGAAAGAAAGCAGGCAGTCAATAGAAAAATGCAAAGCTTATGTTCCTTAAATATCTTCAAAATTAAGAGAATGTTTGATTGGAGGTGACTTTGCTGACTAAAACATCGCAGTCTTTATTAAAGGTTAATCAGTAATTTACAAATAGAAGGAAATCTTTTCGTATGTTTTTAGGCTATGTAAGTATAATATGAACTTCCTGGTAATTTCGGTATCTTTAACTGTACATATAAACCTCAGAACGCATGTTTTATAGCTGATTACTGTATGACTGTTTGGTTTTAATTATTTTTTTTTCAAAATCCACAGAGATCTAGAGAGTGTGTGTGTGAGAGAGAGAGAGAGAATGAGAGGGGATGGAGTCATAGAGATGAAGAAAGGGGGACGGGGGGGGGGGGAGATTAATTAAGACAAAGGCTCATCAAAAGCCTTTTTTCTTTACTAATAACATAATATAATCTTAACCATGCAAATGTTTGTGTACATTTTGTCCAAGAATGCTGTCAATAGAATGTGTTTAACTTTTTTTTATTAAATTAATTGCTTACATTTTACAAGGGAGGTAATGTTGAACAAGGGACTTAACTCATTGTGATCTGATCGCTCAAATTATGTGAATCATCAGAAGACAACACTTAAAATAATTGCTTGTTTGAATATTCTTAAGAAACGCTGTTTTCAAATTATACATTTAAATAAGAAAGAATGTTTTTATAAAGAAAAATATCACTAATTTGTCCAAGTTATGCCCACGATCATGGCATTGAGTGGAGATCAGCCTTAAATCTCAAGCATCTGATTCAATGGTTGAAAAGGGAGACATTTCTCCAGTATGCGACAGTATTCAATGATAAATTTACTTCCTGTACTTTAAGGAAGCAAGTCTCTTTTCAGCCAATCAGTTGCTTGAGATTTGAGGCTGGTCTTCAGTTTTAGATTTATGATCTTGGGCCCTGATTGTTTCATTTTTTAACCAATCAGATGCTTGAGATTTGAATCTAATTTCCAATTTAGTTTTTATTATATTGGGTCCACGTTTTAAAGAAAATTTAATTATTTAAGCAATGATCGTGTTGTAAGTTTGTTTCCTTAAATTACAGGAAGTAAATTTATCATTGAATACGGTCATACAATTAACTATTTAGTACTCAAGATATTAGTTACCAACAAATATACCTCGCACCGATTTCACAACGAGTTCAAGTTTTGGCATCGTTTACCATCGGCAGTTTATAGTGAATTTCGACATCCAATTCTAACATTAATTTTCTGTTTACGATCATCTTTTGAGTTTAACATGTCGTGTATTTCAAATTGAAAAAGATGATGCCGGTGATGAAGATCATCAAACTGAAATTGGAGACTCAAATCTCGAGAATCTGAATGGTAGAAATAGAGACTTGTTAGTTAACAATGAAATTCAATGTCAGATATTTGTTTGAACACAGGGCTTTGTCTTTTCTGTTAACAGATCTGTGTAGTCATGATGAAGCTGTGGCAGACCTGGAGTCGCCTGAGGCATCGGCAACCTGATGCCTCTCAGCTAGACCATCCACCACGTAAACGGAAGTTCCCTAATCTGAAAAAGAAATTCAACCTTTTTTCCAAACTCAAGCGTAAGAAGCCCACAGCTCAAAGCATAGATCACCTTCCGGAACCAGAGAATGACGCAGCCGTTGAACTACGCTCTGCAAAATCAGAAGACAACATTTTGAGGAAACAGGGAGCAGAGATTCAAGAAGAAAATGATAAAGGCCAAAGAAATGACGGTAATGAAAATCTTGTTACCATTAATGTAGAATGTTACGATGAAGGAGGCATAAGTCACGGAGACCTTAGCATGGGGCGCTCTCTTGAAAATTTTTCGGAGGACCGATTGTCTAAATCATCATTTGCGACCGGTCCTTTGTCACGTGCAAGCATGATTTCGCAAAAGTCAATGTCTAATATGTCAATGTTAAGCTACAAAAGAGGAACAGAAACTCGAACCATTTGGACACAAACTGAACTCATTGAACAAGCAACAAAGAAGTGTTCTACAGATGACCTGCAACATGTAAAACAGGTGGAAAGTACTTCAGCAGATACACAAACGGAAGTCACATCAATAAAGTCGTCATTGAGCAAATCTGTGACCTCATCGATAAATATACAGAGCGAGCAGCTAACACCCTGGTCAAGTGCCGAGTTTGGCATTGACGACGTTTTTATGAGGGAACCTGTTATCAACCCAAAACTGGCTGCTATCCGAGACAGAATTGTTCATCGCTTGAAATATCCAAATATAGAACAAAGTGAACCGGAAGTTTGTGTAGATCTTCTGAGGTATCCCAAAATTCCTTATCTTGTCATGCTTAATCGGAAGATCTCAACCGAATGCGGTAGTTTCAACGAAGAGTTTATTGCTTTGCGCGGCCTTGACATTCTGATAGAGCTCATGGAAGTAGTGTCATACGCCGGGATGACGTCTGTGTTTGACGTCATGAAGATGATGCTTATTTCCGAGTGTGCAACCTCATTGGTTAATTCAGCATCAGGGCGGGACTTTATAATTAACCATGGAGAGCACATAGTCTGCTTAGCAAGAGGTAGGTGTTTGGCTTTATCAGTATTTTGTTGAAACTAAGAAATCAGTGGTAAATTGTAAACACCACTAAGTTTCAGTGTCAATTTTTTAGTCTCGTTTTATAGTGTCACCGCACTATGCCTATATAGGCAAAAAGGATTTGCGCGTTGTTAGACGAATTGCATGTCCTGGAAATGCTTTTTAAGGCCTGTCGTGAGATTATTCGCACCAAAGAAAATGATAACTTGAATTAGAAACAGATAACTTGGTTATGCATTTAGATTACAATTATTTTAATAATAATTATTTGGATATTATGCATAATATATTGGTAAAATATTTTTACATTAAACTCAACAAATATATATGTTATACAAATAGTATCCATATTTGAGAATAAAAAAGAACGATCATCAAACTTTAACAAAAAGTCATGACCGGTATAGCGGAAGTTATTTAGCCTATAAAGAAAAATACCTAGTGTGCCGTGAAGCGAATTTGCATTGTGACTGATGCATTTTGTTTTAGTTCAGATAATCTAGCCGAATTTATTCATTAACATTAAAGCAACACACGACAAGAAAATAAAAAAAAAACTATGACATGAGAATAACAATTTTATCTAACCCAGAAAGTAATAAACTGAAATATCCGAAACGGTCAAGCAAAGCTTAACGATTTGTAAGTAAATTAGTGATAGAGTAATTGACACTATTTGACCTGTTAAATATCAGTGGACGTCAACAATTGGAGTATAAGATGACATAGACACTAACGTATTCTGTGTGGTTTTGACGGTAAGAGAATCTAAATATTTTCTGAGAGGGTTTGTAGGTCCCTGTTTCGAATTTGTTGTGTTCAGTGTTTTTATTGTGTGTTCGTTAGTGTGTTTGTTTGTTAAAACAAAATGGTATATCAATATATAATTGTCCCGTTAAATCTAACTCGTGCGCATAAATTACACGTCAATGAAGTTGACCAGGTACAAAATAGACTTTTATTATGCCTTCATCACAAAATGTCTAGTCAGCTTCAGTTCGGCTCATTTCGACTTTCTCATGTTGTTTTTATTTGAAATAAGCAATGTACCCAGTTAAATGCTTCTTTTTAAAGTAATTACATCTAGATAACTTTATTTTTTTATATTTTATTTTAATTCATATTCTGAATTCTTTTGAACCATATGATAATAAATGCTAAAATAAATTGTATTTTTCCTATAAGGTTTGACGACTAGAGAACATTCAACAGACCATAGGCATGGGAGTCTGTCAAATTTTAAATACGCAAACGAACGAAATCCTAGGTTTTTATACCACATTAAAGGTCGGGGAAATATATACGTTTCAGCTTAATTTTGTCACTCAAATATGATGGTTGAACATCTATCTCAAACAAATGATATTCTCCATTACCACTTCGTTTAGCAAAGTAAAGTGTTTTGACGGAGGATTTCCTGTAAATTACTAATGTAATGTTAATATTCATTTAAGGCCAACATTTTGTTAATCGTACCAAAAAAAAAAAACAGCGACACCTACGCTGTCTATTATGATGGCTGGTTGATGCCACTAGGCTTCTTAATAGAAAAGTTACGCTGAAGCCCCACTTATTCTTTAGATGACTAAAGGGCATACGGTATAAAACAATAAAAGCGAAGTAACGCCGGGAGAAAGAAGGAGACAATGCAAAAACGCCATAGGAAATATGCGGAAAAAAAAAAGAAAACTCCAGAATCCGATTCCAGACAAAAACAATTTTTAGCGATCAAAGGCCTAGCGAAATAAGGAAAAGACCAAAGGCACACACAAAGTCACGCGAAACAGTGTCCTGCGAAATAGAGACAAATTACTGAGTGAATCAAGAAATACGATATCGTGTAAAGTGAGTAAGGCGATTTTGTATTGCGACTTCATTTTCTTTCTCGGAAATATAGCTTGTTTTTTGTTACTTTTTCCTGGCGTTTATTTGTTGTTGTTTTTTTTTTCGGCTTTTCACGGCGAATTAACGAAAAAAAAAGAGATGGTATTGATCAGCAACCATAGTCTGCACTAACAGGAAAATTAACTCTTACAGGAACCTAAATGTTTATATTAAAATAACTTCCCTTAGCTCTTGTAACACAAGCAGTGTGACAGTCAATGTTTATCTTAATTACATTCCTAATATTCAACAAGCGTCGTTGGTGCATTTATAGAGGTCCTGGGTGAGAAACTCGGGTCTGTTTAGATCGCACTGAGACCTTGGTATAATTATCGCATTCCATGCTTTTTTATGTGATTTTCCCTTTATACTAAGATCGGCTGTATCCACATTAAAGTCATCGAGTTTTATTTATAGAACTAACAATAGAAAACATTTTACATTCCTGCTTGTTTATTTCTTTATTAGTTTTTTGTTGTTACTGTGTGATGGTTTTATAAACAAGCTAACAATATTAGATAAACAGACGTTGATTCGCTTTCAAGGACGTAGAATAACTTAACGAATTATCCTTAGTTTATTCCATACGCATTTAAAATGAATGATATTTTATATCAATAGAGATGTTACAAGTTGTACTTGGACCAACAAATCCATATCTATATATTTATATCAAACAGAAAACTGTGAATTATGATACCCATTTTTTAAATACACTCAGCGACACTATTAACAGATTGTTATCTGATTCTATTAAAGCTTTTAAATACATTTTGTTAAAAATATCTTTTTGCATTATACATAAATTTAAATCAGATGAAACATTTTACAATGAATATGCTATGCCTTTCCTTTCAATCAGAACTGCACAGTATTGAAGAGGAAAATATATCAGATATATTGCACTCGATCTTGAAAGATTTTCAAAATCTGCCAACTGGTTGCTGAGATATTATCAATACAGTATTGATTCCAAAGTCAGGTCCGATGCCGGCCATTAAGGTGACCGGTGGTGTCATCAGTTACATGTGCACTAATACTTTTCCAAAAATAATCGTCATCACTAAATTTTTTCTAATCAAAATTCACAGAAGCTACTTAAAAATTAAATTCATAATGAATTTCAAATATTGTTTACATGAAAAAAGTTTATTTTATTTTGAGTTTATTTCCCCTACTTTAGTATTTACATGTTTATGTGTGCACAAATTTGATGAAGTAACTGGTCAGCATTCACACTGGTCCCATCGGTATATGTTATCACAAGTTTTAGCTTTCCAAAAAGCAAGTCGGTCATAAGCAAATAAATTAATAGAATAAGTAGGTATGTCTTCGTGCTTGTATTTACTTTTGGACCAATGTAAGTCAATGATATGGCCAGTTTTCTGTCGATCAATGTCACACAGACTGTATCTGACAAGCTATTTGTGAATTTAGTTGATGTTTCAAGTTTCAAGTTTATTTCCATTTACATTTCTCTGTATGTACAAAACATAAACAAGAGAACATATATACATTGTACAATTCTGTTAATTTAAAGCATGCAAACAAAGTTGAACGGCTTATGTTTGATTCATTGAAACATGAAGAAGACGTTTACTGGCAAAAGGCATCAATATAAATAATCATGTCTCTAGTAGACGTAATTTATTATTTTATTCAGGACGTGTAGAAATAATTACGTTGTTTAATCACCAGCGAATCTGATGAATATGTTACATTAACGCAAATGCTCAAAGAGGTACCATAGAACTTTCCGCAGTCGATACTTATTTGTACTTTCAGAGAAAAGCCATGCTTATAATATTCAGTATTCATTACCAACATTCATAAAGTGTAGTTTTAGTTGGTTCAGCAGATCTCGTCAAACTTGAAGTTGACGAGCGTTAGAAGACAGTAAACAATAAATAAGTATGCTGATGCATTTATTACTTTCACTTAAGCTTTATGCTGCTCATATCTTTTGTTTTTGTTTGAACGAATTCTCTGAAAATTACAGAAAGTCAAGAAGCACTATTTGTATTTAAATTAATCTATCATCAAAGAAATTGTCGTTATGCCACTGTTCTGAAAATTCTTCACAACTATTTCTCTTCTTTAAAGGCTGGTTTACCATTACTTGCTTGCAGTATATTCTAGTAGATCGCCCTTACATAGAAATGATAGTGCTTGTGTTGTCTACCTTACTGTACTTGTCAAAATAATGTTATTGTTTAGTATCCCAAGACCGAATTCAGATCCGTTATATTGCATGTGTATGGGGAAACAGACATCGGGGTCAGGGGTATCCCCGGAAATCTTTTACAAGTTAAACTCAATTTGGATTGCAACTGCGACAAGTCCAACCGTTCACTATAGACCCCAAGAAGAGAACGCATGGATAGATGCGGTTTTGAGAGGGAATAGGGGAATCAAAATAAATCAATGCGTATTTCGTTAATAATGCATATATTCAAGGGCAAGTTTTGAATATTATGGCGGCGGAAGTTTTGTAACATAAATTAAATAGTTAAAGTTTAAATGATAAAAATACAGATGCACGTACAGAATGGTTACCAAGTTTCTATTTTAAAACAATCGTTTAAGTTTTGTTTTCTTAAAATAGATGAAAAGGTCACTTTGAAAACCACCGAAGACGAAAAATGTTTCATTGAGCCTGTTAAAGACTTTTAAGCATATCAAAAACATAAAATACCGCATCGTAATTAGTGCTCCAACTTGGATATCAAAAGGACAGGGAAATAGATAGATCTAAAAAACCATGGCAGTTTTTGTGCAACAAGCTCAAAACTAGGCACTTTTATGCAAATCTTTAAGAAAGAGCATAATACATGTATGTCCCTCTGAATGAGTAATTGCGAATAAAAGATAAAATGTAATGTTCATAACTAATGAAGAGATGGGTAGTTATCAAACCAACTAGGTTTAAACTCTTGCAGCTCGGGTTATTTCAATAGTGCGCTCGTGAAATGCAAAATTGTGAGGCTGATTATCTGATAACAACTACATTTGTAATTATGGATTGAAATTATTTTTCAACAAACTTGACTAACGAAGTACTTGTAACTGAGGTAACGTGTCGCCATTTATCCTATAAATTGATATTAGAAAAGTTCAAAAAACAAAGTCATTATTGATGCTTCCACGCTGAACGTGTGTAATCATAAAGTGCAATTAACCTCCTGTGGCCATCCTAGTCGTTTTTCTCTGTCGTCCGCAGCTTATATGATCGTATTGATGACTGTCTTTTAGCGTAGCGCCGCCCCATTGCATACGCTTGTGATATTAGATAAAAATATTGTCCAT
The DNA here is from genome assembly GCA_038501625.1 of Corbicula japonica. Taxonomy (NCBI): domain Eukaryota; kingdom Metazoa; phylum Mollusca; class Bivalvia; order Venerida; family Cyrenidae; genus Corbicula; species Corbicula japonica. Next base: position 951,713 of record JAZAYU010000093.1, on the reverse strand, counting down.
GCTGATCTCCTATGTTTACTTTAAACAATGGTCATGTCACATTCGCTAAACCTCCGGTATCTTCTGAGAACGTTCACCGAAATTGCACTGGAAATCGCAAACAAATTGCAAAATCGCTGATCCCTTTTTTACTTTAAACAATGATCACCTCACTTCGCTAAACTTCCGTTAACTTCTGAGAACATTCGCAACATTTGCACTGGAAAGCGCAAAAAAGCAAAATCTCTCTTTAAAAGACAATATTTTGACAATTAAGCAAAGTTCTAAGCATTCGTTTCCTCCTAAATGCTTGTTTAAAACATCTCCTCGTTTGCTATAAGCCCTACTATTTCATGACCGTATGTTTGGTGATTTATACCACAAGAAAGAAAATTTTTAATGTTAACACATGGGTAGAAGTTTTCATCAATTTTCAAAGTCAACGCATGGACATGAGTTTTTTTTTGAAACCCGCATTATGTCATCTAACATGGCATACACTGAAATTGACATCATTAAAACAAACAAACAAAAACAGGAAAATGTGCGAAAACCAGCAATATTACATGTTGAAGTTGAGCATTCTAAGTTAAACGAAATTGTTGAAGATCAGAATAGTAAATAAAATAATTTGAGTCCCTGTCAGGCTGCTCATCCCCCCACCCTAGGACAGTGACAAAATTTTGTTGTTGAACTCTAGATTTTGGAATGCATTTTTGGTTAAACGTGTATGCTAATGACCGACTAGCTTTTTGTAAACTTTTGTTTACAGACAGCCTTTCCCGCAAAAGTCGGATATTCATTAGTCTCTAAGAAAAACATAAACGATGTCTTGCTTTTGACCAACAAAATCAATATAACGGATCGAATCTTTTTTATATATGGGATCATCCTGAACAGTTGTTTGACTCAAATAAAGTATCAATTCAATTTATAAGCAAATAATATTTTGCTATGAAGGTTTGCATCACGTGACTTTCTAAAAAAAGACGCATAACATTATTTCTACACCCTGTAGAAAATACAACACACGTATGTTTATATAATTTTACATGTCGTTATATATCAGCTCAATTTCTGATTTGATGTTACTAAAACGTCCAAATATTGTTTCATCAACATTTAGAAGACTTTTTTTGCAAATAGGGGGAACGGAATAGCATTCTCAAGCTCTAGACGGGCGGCTTTGTCTAAAGTGACCACGTCCGGTGCCGCTGCTAACCGGTGTTACCCTTCAAAGGTCAAGTTTGGTCCATTATAATATGTCGGTCATCAGGATGACCGACAATTAGATAGCCTTAGTTTGATTCCTTGTAGTCTAATTTAAACAATTCTTCCACTCATGTGATGAATATTTATAGATCTTTGTAATCACTTGTTTTATTTTCAAATGGTCCGGAAATCCAACTTTAAGAGGGTTGTTGAGCACGATACTTAATATTTTGGTTAATGGCAAACAATATATTGTTCCAACATTATTTAGGAATTCTTTAACAACTTGCCCGGTATGCCTCTCGTTGTTTTGTGTCGGGGTGCTTTTTGTTAGTTGTTGTTCGTATGCCTTGGCGTCTTTCTTGACACGCTTACTTTACGTGAATGTTCTCAGATTTTCAGACAAAATTATATTTTGCTGAACCCCCTTATGTTTTCTCTTTTATGGCAAACCAGTCGTTGTATATCTGGGCTCTTCACGCCGCTGTTCATAGAACGGTGTTAATATGAAACGACAGCATTAAAGGTTCCACGAAGACTGAACACTGTTGTATCTGTGTAGTTATTGAGTTGGCGGCGTTGGCAGAAGTACGTGTTTATGCATACATGTTTATATGAACATTGCTATTACTGCCATGAATAGGCATAATCAAACCGAGCCTTCAATAGTTTCTTATTTCTCTTGTTCATTAACATTCAAATTTCCCTTTTCATCTATCGGAAATTAGACTTCCATTCAATAAGAAAGAGATTAACGGGAACTTGCTTTAAAACTACTGCCACCTTCCAGTGCTACCTAACAATCATGTACTGTGTTCTTTCACTACTACTAACGTAAGGACTTCTCTTCTCGGCAGAGCGCTAATCGAATTTTGTTTACTCGCAGGAAAAATCACCACTGAGAGATCTTTTGATAAGCAATATCTATGCTTGTGTATCTCACGTGATGAAATGAACGTATTTCGTGCATTTTTCTACCTGGAGAAATATTTTGCGATTTCCAAAGAGCCTGACTCATATGTAACGCAATTTCTCTTGGAATGCGCTACTGACATGAATCGTAATTTTGTGTTGGTATTTAAAACGTGAAACGTACATTTAAAAGGTGGTGTCCGATTCATCATGATTTTGAAACTGTGGTTTTAATGTGTACTTATGTGGTTAAAGGAATTGATCAAAGTTCGCTGTGTTTTCTTTTAAATCAAGTTAATTACCTGTTTGTGTATATTTTAAAGTAGCTCAGGAAACAAATTAATATTTTGAAATTCTTTTTGTTTTCATTTTCAATAATTATCGTTAAATAAGGTCGTTAATATTATTATTATTATTATTATTATTATTATTATTATTATTATTATTATTATTATATTGTATTTAAAAAATGCGGACATGCACTATATAACAATACTACATTTGTACTCGTATTAATCGCAGCTTATCTTCAAGTTTAGGTAAAGTCACGAAATCCAATTAAGTTTAGTAATTTGGACCATAAATGTTTTAATTTTAGGGGTGAATTGATCACTGCATTATTTCGCCAGCCTCCTTTGTAGACCATTTTACACTTATAATTTTCACTTGTAATGATATAAACTTTCACTGAACCTGGCTGTAATTTGAGCGATTAATTGTTTAATTCGCGTGAATATGCAGCGACTCTTATTTGTACGGGTTTCATAGGTTAAAGGTGTTGTGGTTTTTTGCAAACCAAAGCAATAAACATATTTGAAAGGAGTTTACGTTTTATTTATCAAATTTTAATATTGACTTAATAATCTTTTTGAAAACAGTGTTTTGCTATCGATGCGCATGAGTTTGCACATTTGACAAATGACTCAAATTCGACGGAGGGAAAACAAATTGTTATAAATGTTAATGATACTGTTCAATAACACCTTCGCACGCAAGAAACAGTGACTAATAATCAATCCACCAGGATTACTTTTTTCTCTGTTTTGAATGATATTATTTAGCAACGCTGGGTTGATAACACTTAAAATACGTAGGATTTTAGTGAACACAGCTCTTCAACCGAGCACTTAAAGCCATACTTGAATATCACATGGATTTTCGTAACTGGATTTACAATTCGCAACATATATTATTCCAGAAACTGTTTTTAAATTATTATTATAAACATGGCGTCTCGTGTACAAATGATGTCAAAAGCGTTTATGAACGGAGAAGTGAAGAAAGACACTTATGGTGCGAACAAAGCAAAGGCAAAAGAACAGAGTCCCACTCCCGGAAAATGGGGCGGGAAGAAGGAGAACTCGCCTAGCCACAAGACAAATGATCAAAAAGACACAACCGCAGGAAGTAGGACACCTACCTTGGGGCGCAAGGTGAATTCAAACAAGTGTGATGGGTCACCAAGCTTTGCCAGAAAGCTAGACTCTCAATTCACAAGTAATGCAAAGATTCAGTTAGGAAACGTGGGTCAGGAAACAAAGAAAAATCAAATGAAAGAGTCGAACAATGCCGAAAACATTCATGCAAAGGACTCAATGGTGTCTCATGCGCATTCAAAAGACAAACAAAAAAGTACATTAAAGGATATTGGAGGGCCTAAAGAATCACCAAAGGCTTCTAGACATCAGATTAAAACAGATAATGTAAGACCGTCGAGTGGAAACAAAGAAGCATCGAAAGACTCGCTGACTTCAGCCAGTAAAGGTAGCCCACAGCTAGAAACAAAAGGTGTCACAAAGGACACTGAGTGTGAGACACCGACTAACAAAGACACACCTAATGGTAAAGAAGGTAAACCAACACGATTTGCCATGCGTAAACAGAAACGTGCCAAACGTCACAGATCTGATGGTTACATGTTGGCTCTTGAGATGGCGGCCAACTCCTCCGAAGATGAAGGCATCTCAAGCGACCCGTCTCTCGGCAATGCCATCAACTTTCTGCAGTGGATCCGAAACCCAACATTGCAGAATCTAGCCAAGTTGCGCAGAGCCATTAAGAACAACGACAAAGACTGGATGAAGGAGTTTCTAGAGTTTGACGGGTTGGGTCTGCTGTTCCAGTGTCTCAAGGACCTAACCGCTATCCAGGGGTTCCATCTTACAGACATGGTGTTGAAAATGGAGTGCATAATGTGTATAAGGGAAGTTGTGAATTCTCAGACAGGACTGGACTGCTTACTTCAGATCAAAGGAAAGAAAGATAATATATTTGGACGAAGATTTGCATCAGGTATGTATAAGCAATGATCTTGCGATTCTGCAATCTGGGTTGTGTTTAATTAGCACATTAATAAGACTGAATCCAAACTTAGTCTCTTTCACTTGTTTTAAATGCACGTTAATTTTACTAGTGTTTGTTGCAGCTGCGTGAACTTGGCACTATTTAAATTTAAGTCAATATTTTTCTTAAAGGCGATTGCGGTAGCTTCTTTTTTCAAAACGTTATGAATTTAACGCGTTCACCATTTACATGACATAATCAAAATCGTTGAACAGAGGCCAACATAAGTTGATTCACAAGTATTGTTTTAGAAAAGAAGTTTCTCCCTTGCCAATAGATTGCGCAATTAGTATTTCCTTAAAAACAACCATAAAGAAGGATTCAAACGGTGCCAAAGTAGTCTTCATAATGTTGTGAAATCTGAAACTAAAGCAATCGACTTTAAACTATTTGAAACGTACAATACCAATTTACACCCATCATCAAACACACAATTATGACCTCTAATGAATAGTATTGAAATCATCTCGGTAACCGTTAGTTGTCTATCCCCTACCCCCACCCCACCCCCAAACATAATCAAGTCCGCGTAGGCGGGATAGCAACACCTGGTAATTAGATCACGTGGAATGTTGGTCACATTTTTTTCGTCGCAAAAGTTTTATTTCAAAAATAAAATAAACAAAACAAAAACATAAGGTATCTGTAGCATGTACATGTATTTACACCATTAACCAGTTAAGTAACACAGACCAACGAAAAGATTTGTTGATAAATTGAAAATATGTTGTTTTTTTATCCTTTAAAACTGTTGATGTTTTTTTGCCTCAGCCAAATCAATATATCTAATATAATAATGACGCATCCAAGTTATTCATCCATAATTTAAATCTTCTGTACTTTTACCAAATAATAACTTAGCATTCAGCTTTAATAGAGAACAACGCCATTTCATTTGTGTCGCCCACCATGGCAATGGCTTATGACGAATTGTTTACAACAACGGTGATTTAATTCATCGTTATGACATTTGATAATTGTGCTGCCGGGTGAATGACCTATGTGCGTTCTACGAGGAATATTGCAGGTATAAACGATGAAATGATTCATGGACATGTATTCATAGAAACACACCAAGAAGAAGATGAAATAACTAAAAGAAACATGCCAAGCTTTGCAAGCAACGAGCGCCAAACATTCTGTTAATTAAGATTAATGTTTTGATCCTAGACGCACGCCTGCTAGTGTGCATCAGTAAATAAGCTCAAGAGATATCGCAGCTAAACATATTTGAAATAAATAAAAAAAACGATTGTACAACTGTGTACACCAGTAAGAGAATATTTGGTGCAATTATTCCAGCTCGGCTCATTGTCCAAAATAATTTAAGCGCATAAAAAGTGAAAAAACTACGTCAACTGAAACGAATTAAATTATCAAAAATCATCTGCGCTAAAAACGCATTTTTATGATTCATACCTGTAATTATTTTCACCGAGAAGTACATTGGCTTTGTGTTGATGTACTAGTAACGCAGGTCGTTGCCCACCATGTTTTATATGATGTGGCGCCTAAAGTGCACGATCAATTTCCTGATTGGACAGCCGGAGAAATCAATCAGCAGTTCAATTTTCTCTTCAATACATGCTGCTACGGAAAGAAGCTGGTGGGCTTGTAACATTTAAGCTTTAAAACGTTCCTTTGTTTTAAATTTTTACGATAACTGCTAGTTTGAGCTTGTAGCCATTCTGTCGCCTTTTACATGTTTTGTTTTAGGCTAATCCTGAAGTGCATTCCTGTTATTTTTTTATAAACAACATGCGGTCCGTACATGCTTGTAACTATTCAAAATTTATATTTTCGAAAAACTGTAGTAAACCATAATTATCTTTATTTTTATTTTATAATGATATTATTCAAGTGAATTCCTATTGGCCTTGTTTTGGGGCTAAGGGTAGTCATATTAATTCGAGGCCGACGCACAATAACATCGCCAATGTGAATTAATGACAATGTTATTAATTAACCGACTAAAAAAAAAAACTCACCTGAAGACTAAACTATAATTACAACCGCGTTCCTTATAATTTACACAAACAAACATCTTGTAATTGGTAGATTTGTCAATTTAATACTTAATTTAAACCAATCATGTGCAAAAGATAGAAATTATATTGACGGATGAGTAAACAATAAGTGCACTATTTGTTTATTAAAATGTTATTTAGAACACACCTAATATCATTGCTTTGACATTGTAGAGGTATGAGTATTTTCTATTCATATTATGAAATAAAAAAGGTTTATATTTTAAGGCATAAGGAAGTTTTAAATCTATACGCGGTTGTAGACATTTATACAAAGATGTATATGTACCGCTTTTAATCCGAGTCCCGCTTAATGCTAGTTTGGCGGCTGAATGTTGCTACCATTTCAAATGAACTTAAAAGCAGGAAGAGATTAGTATGGAAAGAAACACACCGTACAGATATGCTACTAACTCACGTTGTTCATTAATTGTATTTACAAAACAATCTTAAATAAGGAAACCAGGACGTTCGTGGGTCGAGGATTCTCACAAAGTATCAAAGGAAAAGATATGATTATGAAAACACGATCCAAGAGACACGGCTATTGTCAACTTAAATTTATTTTTAAAATTTCATTGTACTCCGGCAGCGTAGGTTTTATATATTTAAATAAAATATATTAATGTCTGGTGCAATCTATATTAGGTTTCCTCTAATTTACAATGTAAAGATATTTTGTTAAAAATTTATTTCGATATCATTTACAAATCTCAAGCATCTGATTGACTGAAACGGAAAAGACTCTTTTTTCAATTATTTTGCTCTGAGACTGATTACAATTTCAGTATAACGATCTTTGACCGTGGCTTTCCAGATCCGCTCTAGGATACTATACAAGTATAGTTCCTTGTAAGCTACGTTATCAAATGGTAAAAGTTTTTTTATAGCTTAAGAGGGTAAAAATGATTAAAAATAATAGATGTAACTGCGTCTTTGGTTTTTACAAGTATTAATATTGAGTCTCGACTTTAAACCGCCCTTCCACGTGAACTGTTAATCAAATGGTGTGCCTTCTGGGGGCGATAATAGATAGTGTATGTGATTTTAACTTTGTGCAATTCATGCCTATTCTGCTTATTGTTATAATTGATATAATTTAACAACTAGTAGACCTGTTGTTTTCTAATGATATAAAAATTCTAAAACATGCTGAATAATTACGCTTTTGTTATCTTTTTATGAGTGAAATATTCATACACTTACTGTTTTTGTTTTGGACATTGGCTATGTTTCTGTTTCGTAATGTGTTTGTTATTAAATTGTTTCGATGTTTTACGTTATTAGCTACATCATTTGTATAGTTATTTTCCATCCTGAAGTTTAGCTAACATTTTCTAACATCTTGAAGTGACGTTACCAATGTGTTTTAGGCAAATTTATAAATCAACAGGTATATTTAACAGATACACTAAACATAATTTGTTTGATAAAACTTATTTCAAAACAAAACTGATATACAATATTGTGCCTCGAGCAACCTAAATGAACTGTTTCGTGTTTTTTTTAAGTAATACATATAACAGAATATCTGAAAACATAGTCTTGGAATTTCTGAAAAATAGCAACATTTCTTTAGAAGCAATCCTTGAATAATGTGTTTTAAAGATATAAGAATATTACTTTCTTTAACATTTTTGTATGTTTGAAGTTAATGAGAGCACAATAAAACTATACCTTTGAACATTTAACCGACTGATAATATGTTGGTGAGGGCATTACGGAGTTTAATTAGGGAGAAAGGGGTGGGTGGATTGGGGGATCTCAGGAAACATCTGGTATTGATTGAGTATGTCTAAATCAACCAAAAAATTAAACCCTTTGCACACTTGCAAAAGTTTTGGTTAAAATTAAAGAGGGGTCTGACTTGCTTGCAAATGTCAGATATACCTTTTAGCTATTAAGTCAACATTTTCCAGGTTTTTCGCCTTGAAATGAATTGAAATGAGAAACTAGCGAATTTTACTGAAATACAATTATGGAAAGCATCTCTACGCATCGATATATAGTGCAACTTCAGCAAATTTCTCTCAGAATTATAGTTAGCTGCAATATGTTACACTGACGCTGTATTCATACATTTAATTAATTTCTTACTGAGTACAAACGAGAATGGTACGCCTACGGCTGTTCTAGAGTAGCTCGTGACATTATTTCCAAAAATTAGATGACTTTATAAGGATGATATACAACACTGTTAGTTTTCTGTTACCTTTGCCTAAGGTTATAAAACTGAGCATGGAATCCAGTCTCAAATCTCAAGCATCTGATTCGCCGAAATGGCGACCAGTCGCCATTTCAGCCAATCAGATCCTTGAGATTTGAGACTGGTTTACTTGCTCAGCTGTATAACCTTCAGCCCTTGTTGGTTTAAAGTAGATGTCTGCTTAATCAATATAACTGCCGTTGGTACATGTAAATGAACTGATCTCTGAGATTCCTAAAGCGTAACCTTGCTTGTTTCTTTAGAATAGATGAAAGAAATTTAGTAGCCGTTAAGAATGTTGTTTCTCGATGAAAACTAATGTCTCCAGCTTGTTAGTGCCTGATAAAATATTTTGAACTGTAATTGTTCCTTTTTTTATAAAAAAAAACACTCATTCATTGCGTAATATCGACTTTCCGGTTATATTAAATATCTCATTTTATAACCGACAAGTCCTCCCTGGAATATGACGTGCCTTAAATTCAGTAAACGCTTTATCTAAAATCTGCGAAATTGTCAACAACAAGACGGTATTGAATCCCCGCTCAGATAATGCCATTGTTTACCAACAGAAGAAGTCCTTGACAAAGCCTGCGATTGAGTTCTACACACGGCTATAAGATATTAAGTATTTAGTGTGATTAAATGTCCGATTTCTCAGTTGACAAATTCAGAGAGGTTGAGACCAATGGGTAAAACAACTAGGTGGTTTGTAAAATACTGCGATATCAGAGATTTCTTTCAGCAGACATTTGTTACCATCAAGCTGTTGTTGTCATCAATCATTTGTCTCACAGCAGGAACTCAGCATGCAATCATCACATTGTATTAATTGTGGTTCAGCTATTGTTTTCAGCTTCAAAGAAATATTTGTGGTGTGTTATTCTATGCTTTTAAATTTATTGAAACAGACTTACTGTCTGTCGGAAATACATGTATAGATAATGTAACCATTAACAATTTAAAAAGAAGCGTTTTCTATGGATAGGAAAACAAATCATAAATCTATAACTTAAAAGGAGACCCCAATCTTGAAAGTTATGACCTTCATCTCGTATTAAAACTTATTATTTAGGAAATATAAATCGCAAAATATATCATATGGGGCGCGCCGCGGGGAAAAGTACCTTCGGTCATTTTTTTGTGACATTTTAGTTGTTGCTATATTTAGAAAGAACTTATAACCATTTTTAAATTTCTCATAACTAACAACTACTTTTCTTACACATTTTGACAATATAATGATTTTTTTAACGCAGAATGCATAATAATAAATGTCGTCTACTCAACTTAATGACGTCATTTCAAGTATTGACGTCAACTGTCCGAAGGTACTTTTTCCCATGACGCACCCCATATTTGGTCTCCATTCTCTTGTCAATATTGTTTTCTCTTGGATTTTGTAAATCTTAGTCTCAACTATACGTCTGCTGGCAAAACTGGATGGAAATATCAAGAAATATCGTTACATAATGGAAGTTGGGGTTCAAGTAGAAACATAGATAGTAATTGGGTCCAAGGACAAAAAATTAAAACCGGTCACAAATCTAGAGACTAGTTTCAATTACAGCGAATAAGATGCTTACTATATGAGACTGGTCACAAATTTTATTTTATGATCTAAGGCATTGTTGATGTGTCATACCAATGTCACGATTGTACAGGGCTATTCTAAACATGGTTATACAAGAAACTTAAGAATCACAGACACATTTATAACAAATATTTCTCACAGCTATGTCTGTGATATGATTATACAAATCTTAATGCATTTCAAATAGTATTAGGGGTATTGTAAAATGAAATTAAAATCACAACGATATATGGGTCAAGTTTACAAGCGCCTCTTGCCTACCTGGCAAATCTGTAAAATTAAAGCTTAATAAAACAGAAATAAATTAATAATGGCTCGTTAAATGTTTTGCAAGAGATACATATTTACATGTAAGGCGATATAAAAGTATGTGGTTGAGATGTTAAGCCTTAAGTGTTTACACAACCGCATCTGTTTACCCAGATACAAAGTAATAGATTTAATTTACGTGCGATGGGGCATAATTATGCAAGTTTACTTGGTATATTCTGAGTAAATAAAGTGATAAGACATCTTTGAGTCAAAGAGATTGGACCACTCGGATTCTACTCGATCTTTTTATTGATGAAATTATTTGGGGAGGCTGTTTTTTCTGAATGTGGCGATTCCTGATATGCATATTTCACCTTTTCTTAACGTTGCAATATCCTATTGAAGCATCTGAAAAGATACAATATATGCAGATTATTTCAAATGTTTGCTTGCCGTGTATGCACTTTATGGTTGGTGATAAAGTTTATATTGATTGTTTCAATGAATGTCTATTTTATTTCACGAACACCACAAACGTAGTAGAGATATTTTTCACAAGTGGCTACGTCTGTCATGATGGTAGGTAACACGTGAAAATACCAGTTTCTGATAGGCCACTCGTGCAAATATCAGTTGTAACATTCTCCAGCATATATCAGAGTGAAAAATACATGAATATATTAAAATATTAGTATCGGAATGATAGTTTAAGCATAGAAGAACTTAATAGTTAAGTCTTGAACATCGTGTCAGTCGGTGAAATTTTCTTTTTCAGCCTTAGAAACGAAGAACCTGATGGTAAAGATGCAGATATTTGAGTTGCTGTCTGCCTTATGCGTCTACTCGAAAGATGGGTACTATCTTACACTGGACGCACTTGAAAGATACAGGGTACTTTTATACCAGTATTGCCGATTTTATATCATAAACTTCTTGGTTTGAAAATGTTAATATTAATTTTAGGAACATCCTATCTAAACAATTTTTCAATTTATCTGTTTACCGTATCAATATACATGTACACAGTTAAGGCTTGTGTTATTGTTCACAATAAAGAACAAAGTTTTCATGAAATTTAATTTTAGCCTTTCATAACGTTTAAGCTTCGCTGGCTTCCAGCACTTTCAGTGCTTTGATTATATGACTCTTATTTTGATTCAAAGTGTCGAGTGATTTTGTTGTATCATACTTCATATTTATTTATGAATGTTAGCAATCACTGAACAAAAATACCAGTCATTACTTTGTTTATTCGGTAGTGTTACACAACGTTCCAATGCATATTACATCATCCAAACATGTTTTAGAAGCATATCCGAAAAACCTACATAATTATGTATACAAAGAAAAGACAGTCTCACCATACAACTACTTGAAGCTGTTACCTCCTTGTAATAGTAAGTCGCAAACATGTTTACTTATGGTAGGTCGATTGAACTAGGTTCTATGGTGCACAAAAATCAGAAGTATTACACAAGGTTTTCAAGAATATGTATGTTCAAATTGCCTAGGACAAATAGCTCCAACTTCAACTCAGCACGCCTTCAAATTTTCTTGATATACTTTCTGCTTTTTAAATTTTGCCTTTGGCGTTTATTGTGATGTGCAGGATTTATATTCTAAGATCCCCACTCAAAATGCTATACTGTTTTCTCGTTTAGGGCAAACCCATTCTTTTATCTTAGGACCATACGCCGCTGAACATGGAATGGTATTAATCTGAAAATACCTCATTGGAGGTTCCATGTTCACCGCCATATGCATCGTTTGGGATGGATCAAAGTTGTACTGTTTATTGGTGTAAATATTGAATTGCGCTCAACCCGGGGCTAGGCGGCGTGGGCAGTTATAAGCATTTCCATTACTGCCCATGAACAGGCTCAATTAAACCGAGCCTGCAAATTTCATATTTGTCGTGTTCGAGGGTCTTCAAGGTCTCTTTTCATCTATTGCAGAGCTGGCAAAAGCTACAATACAGAATGAGTGTGCTTGTAAACGAGGTGCGCAAGTCGGAGCTGACCACATACAAGACCACCATCATGGCTCTGGTCAACGCAATCATCTTCGCCAATGAAAACATCCGTGACAGAGTTAGGATCAGAAATGAATTCCTAGGTATTTGCTTATTTCTCATATCATCTCCTAGCAGTCATTTTGACGTTTTGTCATACTTAAGGAAATGTGTCAGATGTAACCTGCCACTTATATTAGTTACCAGTTTTTATAATCTTTACATCAATAATAAACTTCAACCCCTTTACAATATATGGTTTATATATTACGTACTACCACGTTCCAACTTCTATCAATCAGAGAAAATTGATAAATATTAGATTCTTTTGAAAACTTTTACTACATTGATATATATGTTTATGATTATTTTACAATTTTTCTTGTATGTTTGAACCATCGTATTCAGGTTAATCACAGACCTGTATATTGTTAATTAATAACTGGAGCTTAATTAATCAGTCATTCAGGGCTTAAGGTTATAAAACTGAGTGTGGAAACCAGTCTCAAATCTCAAGAATCTGATTGGCTGAAATGGCGACTGGTCGCCATTTCAGCCAATCAGATTCTTGAGATTTGAGACTGGTTTCTATGCTCAGTTTTATAACCTTGGGCACAGTATGCGCGAAATTCTCAATTTCCGTACAGAACGCCGCTTACGACATAATTGAAAAGCATTTCATAAATGTAATATGACCTTTATCACGGCCAATTTTCTGGCACACACTTGCATAATTATGGAAATCATTTTTGATAAATGAAGTCCCTCTGATGAAACATTGGAATGCGTTTGTTAAATGGTCTAAGTGATCAATGCTATGGTGAAGTGAAATATTTAAAAACATTTCTGCAGATATTTAAAGACCCTTGATACAGGAAATGCCAAAATGCAATAAAGGTCCTGCATTGTTTTAAATAAAACACATGGTGACTTGGTGGAATTCAATGAGTACAAATAATAGAGACCATTTGTTTCTCTGTCGTGATAAAAGATGTGTCCTCCTACCCTACTCCACATTTCATTCATTAAATATTTGACCATCTACTTCCACTTAAAAGTACAGCAGCAAAAAGTACTTTCCCACAAATAAAACTTTACAAAAATGTATGTCAAAAGGTTTGGCCGGAAATATTTGATTCGATTCAAGTGTTGTGACATGGCGAAAAAGGTTCATCCTTTGGTTGAATATCTATTTCTGTATCTGATCAAACGTCTCAACACTGCAGTTCCCATACGTTCCAAAAATATCTCCACCAACACCCTCCATCGACTGTGGTCATATAAATACCCAAGCAACGGCAAGCGTTGTATTGTTTATGTGTTCAGGTCAGAAACAACAAGTAAACTAAATTTTTACAATAGTTACTAGAGGATATTTTATAATATGGGTAAAGACGAAAACAACAACAGAAACCGTAAGCTTCTTTTCATTGTGTTTGTTATTTCAAACTTACATAATTGGTTGTTGACTGAATAGAAAATATAATTCAAAGCAAATAAAAAAGAATAACAGGATTAAATTAGTATGTTGTAAAGCCGAACTCTAGCTTCTATTCACTTTCTGCAATGCACTCCGGATCATTTTCTTTTCTATTTGAATTTAATAAGACTTCCTAGAAAACATGTGAAATATGCATCGCCTCACTCAGACAACATCGCCTCTCAACGCTGCCACAAGGTAAAGAGGAAAGGAGAGCATGGGTTTATAAGAATATCAGTATCAAATAAGACAAAACAAACTACTAACCTTTGGGGTTACCACCTTGGAATGCTCAATGGAAAAACATTTGCCACTGGAGGTTGAAAGACTTACTAAAGAGGTTGACCCAGATAGCTTTATAGAACAACTTTTTATGCAGTCCACTTTACATGTATGCGCTCAACCAAAGTTCTAATTGGTCACCAATTGTATTTGTTTACAATGTAAGCTAGTTTCGTTTCTTCCCTACGTCAACAGAGGTTATGGAAAGAACTGTTTTGTCTTGAAATCAATTCTCTAACGTCTTTTTAATCTTTATTGATTGTTTTCTTAAATAAATCCAATACCATTTACTTACACCGCAGGGTCAAAATTTGAACAGTCGAAAGGGAGGTAATTTTAAAATTGGATATTTTGAAGGGGATTTATTTAAACAAATTTTCTGTTCATTAATAGGTTTTTATGTTTTTCCTTCTAATGAGGGGTCCTATTAAAACAAAAAAAGAAATAAGGGGCAAATTTCTGTTTGCTTGACCTTTTCATGCAAGAAATGCATTTTTAGCAAAATTAAGGGTAACTCTCGCAAAACTGTTCCAAAGTCATTTGTTACAAGATTAAAGCTTAAGTTGAAGACTGTTGTTGGCATATGATCATAAATAAAGAGCGAATGCAATGTCTTTCTAATAAAAAATTACGGACAAAAAGTGACCAATTAGAACTTTGGGTGAGTGTATGTCGTAGGTTAACAAGTAAGGTGATAAATATTTACAAAACAAATACTGTGAAATCATTAATGTTCGTGGGGTAAGTATGGTAGATTTCGCGGGCAGATCGATCCATAAATACACGAGCAGCTCGGTATGTAATAAATGCCTTCATAGTACTTGTATTTGTCTCTTTTTCGTTAATTGTTTGTGGCGTCCTTTTTGAATTGACAAACTTATAACAAGCATGCTCTCTCTCTCTCTCTCTCTCTCTCTCTCTCTCTCTCTCTCTCTCTCTCTTCCTCTCTTCTTTTTCGCTGCGTGGGGAGGCTGTGTATGTGAATGTGGCGATTCCTGATATGCATAAAAATTCTTTTTTTAGCTCTAAACCTTCTGGACACAATCGCTTCACTCCGCTGTGAAGACGACGAGGATTTACTGGTTCAGTGTGATGTCTTCGACGAAGAATTACATGCTGATACCGACGCCTTAGAAGAGTCGAAAACTGGACAAGTAAATCTCAATGATCCGCAATCCGTGTTCTCTGGAGTTTACAAGAAGGTAAACTATGACCTAGTGTAATAAAAGTGAATATAAAGACCAGCAAATGAATAGCTGCAATGGAGGCTTGTATCAGGCTACTGATTGGCTGCAATGGGGACTTGTCCCAAGCACCTGAGTGGCTGCAATGGAGGCTTGTATCAGGCTACTGATTGGCTGCAATGGGGACTTGTCCCAAGCACCTGAGTGGCTGAAATGGAGACTTGTCTCGATATCAGCCAATTACATGATTGAGATTTGAGAATGGTCGCCAATTTCAGTTTTTTTTTCTTCCGCCTTATAAACATATGCTTTTATAAACGTACTTATCGTTGCATTTGGATCATATCTTGTATGGTTTAAATAGTATATTTTCACATGTGCATATTTATATACTTATTATAAAAAATGAAGTATGCTTATCAGGAATAGTCACACTCAGAAAACACACCCTCCTGCGCAACCGAAATGTAGAAGAAAGCGTGGGTTTATAAAACGACCAATTGCAAATAATACACTACAAACAGAAACTGTGGAAGAAGTGGATAATATATACGCTGAACATAGTGGTTGGAAGTACATCTCTAGAAATCACAATTTTCGCGAGCGTTTGTAAGATGTTGATATCTGCCTATCAGCAAAACTGTATGAGTAAGTAAATTATGATTATAGTATAAGCTAATCATTCTATACACGACTGCATTCTTATTGATTTTATCAAGTGTATAATTCAATAAATTATTTTTTAAAGGTTCAGGGAACGCCGTTAAACGCAACACTACTGGGTATTCTGCATTCACTTCTACAAATTGAGCCACACAGCACACAAAGGTAGCTTATTTATTTATTTTCTACTTCAATGTATGCTAGCAGCATGGTCGGATGCAAGGTTTCAAGAAAATTGGTCCAGTGTTATGGTAGTAACATGACTATTTTCAACTTTCTGGACAAAGTCACCTTAAAAAATAAACATTTCTGCCCAAAACAGGCGTTCGAGCAAACCTTCTAAACTCCTGGCAAGCAGTAATTAAATAGCATGCAGTGAATTAAAATCATTCATTGTGCACACTTCATAATATTCTGAATGCAACATTTCAACATTAAAAAGTAGTTCAAAATTGATTTTTTCAGTGAAAGCATATGGACCCTTGTAGAAAGGCTAACACAAGAAGCAATAAATTGCGATAGTAACAGGGACTGTGATTTGATTTTGAAAAAGATGAAAAACACACCAAATTTGAGAAAAGATCAAGAAATCCAAACTGACAGCTTTGATAATAAATCGGAACCTCAGACAGCTCAGGCATCATCTACAATACCTGCTCCTCCGCCACTACCATCCGGGTTTAACGTTCCACAGGCACCTCCTTTACCGGGTCATCTCCATCCTAAAAATCCTCCTCCAGCGCCACCTTTACATGGAATTCCAATTGCTCCACCCCCGCCACTTCATCCGTCAACTGCACATACCGCTCCACCCCCTCCTTCAGGATGTATTCCTAATGTCCCAATAGCACCGCCTGTGCCTTGTGCATTAATTGGACCACCAGTCCCGCCTCCGCCACCTGGAGTACCTGGAGCTCCGCTTCCTCCGCCTCCTCCATTTGGTGTCCCTGGGGCTCCACCACCACCTCCGGGCCCTGGAGGTCCTCCGCCGCCACCCGGAGCACCTACCGCAGCAGGAGTTGCGCTACAGAGCTCTGAACCAGTTCCTAAAGCAATCGAAACACCAAGTCCTACAAAGAAAATGAGGACACTTGCATGGAACAAGATACCAGCTTATGCTTTTAAAAGTATGTAACTTTGCTAAAAATATTTTTTTATATTTTCAAATGTGACTAAAAACCGATGTTACAGTAATTTTTACTGTCCTAATTCAATAGAAAAAATACGTTAACTTTTTAATTGTTATTGATTTTCTTGGATTTGTTAAATTAATGATCGTATTTGAATGGACTTGACCACTGAGTATACTAGAAAAAAGTAATATATGCATATCAGGAATCGCCAGACTCACAAAATATAGCCTCCCCACGCAGCGAAAAAGGAGAGAGAGAGAGAGAGAGAGAGAGAGAGAGAGAGAGAGAGAGAGAGCATGTTTTTTTTATAAATATGTTAATTCAAATAGGACGCCACAAACAATTAACGAAGAAGAGAACCTATGGGAATACCGCCTTGGAACGGTCAGTGGCAAAACAAATTGCCACCGGTGGTTTAAACCAGGTTCTAGGGTGCACCAACTTCACACTTGCCCCCACAGGTTCTCGTATCACAAAACAAGTACAAGTTGTCTTGGTGAAATAACTCCAACCCAACCATCGGCTCAACAATGTTGCATTCAAAAGCACACAAACATATAAAACATAAAAAGCTAATAGCATTGTAAAGCCAAAGGGTAGGTACTCAATGATAGAGATATATATATAAAATGATTGTTTTGAGGGCAAATAAAGATGCCTGGTCACCTAGCAGGGCGATAATATTACATGTTTGCAAACGTTAAATGTTATAATTAAAACTGTAGAAAACCAGTAAATGAGGTAAATGTAAGGTAATATTCTTTCACAGTCAATATCCGGGTGAATATATTTACCTCGAAGTTACTATAGTGGTACTGACGCAGTAAAATTCACTCATAACACGTCCTGAAATATACTGATTAGTCCACAATTTCGTCGAAGTTTGCTTCTGTTTCGTTACGTATTCGCATTACACAGCTGTTCAATTCATATTAACCACGGCCCAAGATCATAAAACTAAATCTGGAGATAAGTCTCAAATCTCAAGCATCTGATTGGCTGAAATGGCGACCAGTCGCCATTTCAGCCAATCAGATCCTTGAGATTTGAGACTGATCTCAAAACTAAGTTTTATGATCTTGGGCCCACATCTAATACATTGAAGTATTCAACTGTGATTAAGAAGCTTTAAAATATGGTTTCTTACTGGTTTTGCAGAAGAAAGCGTCTGGAGTGAAGTGCTCAATATGAGTGATTCGATTGATGTAGATTACAACAAATTCGAAGAAATGTTTTCACAGAAGGAAACGGAATCTCCAAAGACCTTAGTTTTGCCTGAGGGCGACAAGGGTTTAACAAGGAGACATTCTACACATAACCAAGAAGTAAGAAGATGGTCTGGTTTGGCCTTTTTCCTATATTTGAGAGTAATTGATTGTAAAATATGTGTAAAATCTTACATTTTACGTTTATAACGGATGTTGCATTTATTTTTTTTTTCATATTCTACATGAAAGATTTTGCTCAGATCTTGATCGCAAATGAGATAGTAATAGTGCTAATTCTTTCTTATTTCTATAAGATTCTATAAGTTATCTCCCTTAATCTTCGTAAACATGGCTATTCAATACATGTAACCTTTGTTTGTTGCAGGTGACACTCTTGGACCCTAAGAAAAGCATGAATCTCAACATATTCCTCAAACAATTTAGAAAACCAAACGAGGTGATTATCGAACTCATAAAAGCCGGTGATGTCAGAGGATTAGGGGTGGAAAAATTGAAAGGACTTTTAAAACTCCTACCGCAACAAGACGAGGTAACATCAACTGATATTACTAGAATATGAGGATTATGAATAAAATGTGATCGTTCATAGCACAGATGTTGACATTTTTATTAACAAGTATAAGCAGTATAGCATTAAATTTGGTGCCTATTTTTATGTTAACATTATTATATACTTCCTTATACTATTTATCTATTTTGTCTACAGGGGAAATGATTTACAAGTGTCTTTGTCATATTTGTGTCGTTATTTTCCTAAAAGTCTTTTCTTTTTTTTCATTTCAGATTGAAGCTATTCAGAGTTACGAAGGTGAAATTGATAAGCTTGGAAACGCTGAAAAGTTTTTTCACGAACTTATACAATTACCGGACTTTAAATTAAGAATAGAAATGATGCTATTGAAAGGAGATTTCAATTCTCAGATTGGATCTGTACGCCCAAATATTCAAGTACTCACGTCCGTGTGTAGAAAACTCATGGACAATGAATCGCTTAAAGTCTTCCTAAGATTTGTGCTTCACGCCGGAAATTTTCTAAACAAGGTAGATATTTGCCCATTCTTGCACAAATTTTTACTTTCACGAAAATGTTTTACCGCAACAGCTTGAAAGTTTTTAAACTTTGTTAAATATTTTTCTCCATTTACAGTTATGGCGAAGAGAATAAGTTTGCTAAGAATATCAGAAAGCTTTACTACATGTATTTGTTGCGTCTCACTGAAAATATCATGAACTTACTCCCCCGCATATTTAGGTATATAATTAGAAATCATACATCATAAAATTAATAGAATGTCTTGTTGAACTTGTAGTATAAACAAAACTCGTAATATCAATTATATTATCTTGTTTTAACGCGGGTTTACCTCTGGTGTAATAGTGAAATAGTGTTATTATAACTACACATGTGCATGCAGTTCATCTCTATTCAACATGGAAAACAGTTTGCAATAAGTAGATGTATAATGTTCAATTCTATTCATTATGATATAAAGAACGTTTAAAAAGCAACTGTTTTACAAACCATTAGTTAGCAGATAATCAGTTTATCATCTGGAACATTTTAGGATAGATAGTCATTAAATGCAGTTCTCTGGTATCATGGACCGATTTAGAAGATAAACTACAGAGACAATAACCATTTAAATTATTAATATCTAACAACCAATTACTTGATTTTATGTCCAAGACTTAATCAATATGCAATTTTTCAGGGCAGCAGCTCGGGTGGTGCAATTGGATTTCGAATCAGCTCGTTGAACAAGCTACTAATGACAAAGTCAAACACCGCGAAAATGTCCTTACTACACTACTTAGTAGAGGAGGCTCAGGAAAAGAACAAAGAAGCTTTAAGTTTCGTGGACGAATTACTAGAGCCTTTACAGAAATCATCAAGGTGAGTGATCACCCATTTCCCATATTCCTCCCTTCTGATACTCTTGTTGCTTTGTTTGGTCAAGAAAGTAGTTTCTACAAAAATCAAACGATTAAAACAAAAGGCTGGAAGTTAAAAACACATGCTAAAGTATTTATGTAAATTTATGATTATCTTATATTAGTTTCCATTCTATGTTGCTATTATTATACATGAATAACATTTCTTTTGGTATGATTATAGGTTCATCTCAGGTTGATAGAATGTTCGTGCGGTATTTTAAATGTATGTCGTCATGAACGGACTAGATCGTACCTGAACCTTTTTTTCACATTACAAGTTTTGTCTTTCAGAAGTCGTGCTCGCATTAATAATTAGCAAACACTAATTTAGCAAAGTTGTCAAACAGTGAAAGGAGTGATATATGTCTCTTTCAGATTCACATTAGACGGAATGCTTGCAGAATTTGAAACTTTGAAATCCAACGTGAATAGACTGAGAGGTACCTTAGATAGTGCCGATGAAGAGGTGAAAGCACAATTTTCAGGTTTTGTGTCGGTAAGTCATTTACTGTTTTTCTGATACTTCCATATTCTAATCATACAATTATATAATAAAATTGGATCGCCATTTTCATTAGTTAACTAGGAGTTAACTCATCATAACATTGCCGGAAAACATCAACAGTAGCTTCCCTTTCATTTATCAACTAACGCATTAATGGTTTATATTGTCATAAACAATCTCAAACTAGGATTTCATTTTTCCTTAAGGAAGCGGAAGAGGACATCAAGGACGTTAGTGAGGCTGTGGAAAGAGTACAGAAGCTGTCCAGCAAATTGGCCGTTCATTATTGTGAAAATGAGAAATCTTTCAAAATAGACGAGTTTCTGGAAGCTTTTCGAGATTTCTGTGAAAAAGTAAAGTCATGCGAACAAGAGCTTGAAACCTGGAAACTCGACGCTGAAAAAGCTGAAATGAGACGAAAGACACAGGCTGATTTAGCTGAAAAACGTAAAAGTATGTTTCGGAGTATCTGTCAGCAATAGATATTATTTGGTTTAAGAAGATTCATGTCGTAGCTTGCGGCTAATTTCATTTTTATTTTATCATCTTCTTAATGCATTTGAAGTCAACATAACCGGTATATGTAACAAGTTCAAGACCATTTGTAAAAAAGAAAATAGATCTATTTGAAAAAAAAGATTCAAATCGATAGAACAATAGTTCTTAATATATTAATATTCTAACTTTAGAAAATGATAAATTTGATTTAAATGATCAGTGTATCAAAATAATTAACGTGAATAATAAAACAGTTTAAGCCAGTATCTACAGTACAGACATAAGAACATATGAGTAAAGCTATAACGTCAAGAATACACTAGGTTCTGTTAAATGAAAGTGTTTGCTAAATTAAGAAAGTTATGCCAAACGCTCAAGAGGAAAAAGATGTATCTTCGTTATATCTTTGTTGATTTATCAGTAACGCATGCTAAGAAATTGTTACATGTTTTCTATGTTTGACAAGTGAAACTTATAAAAACAATAACGATGTATAGAAGATGCAGCTATTATCTTTAATTTAAACAAGTGACCTTTCATTTGTTTTGAATTCAGAAAAAAAACTTTTCATTTAACACAGTATAGCGTATATTTGAAATATTAACCGCACTTAAGTTTACAAACCCTTAACGTTATAATGTTATAACTATTAAAATATAAAATCCGAAGTGTCCTTTTATTCATAATCAATTCATTAAATTTGTTATCTTTACATTCCTTTCTTTTTCAGCTGGCCATGGGTCAAGTTTGAAGGAACCACAAGACAGAAAGATTGTCGACAACATTGTTAATGAAATCAGGAAGGGCAAGGTCCTCAGACGGTTATCCATGAGACGAAAGGTGACGGATTCGGAAATAGAAGCGGCGGGAAAGAAAACTTGACATTGTTGTTAAAAAGAAGAAGACGTAAACGCGCTCTGTGATAAAGTTAGTTTGCATGGAGTCAGTGGCATCGAGAACAACTTCACCTCATATACCACTCTGTACAGTCAGAGAATTAATCAGTGTTGTTATAATGGAGTACAAAATCAATGCTGATCGACATTTATGTATACTAAAGGCTTCAGAGATTAATTTACATTGAGCTGGTTGATACAGATGTGCTTTGTCGTACTGTTCTGATATCAATTCTGGTCATGACGGAAGTTGACATAAAAATAACAGTGTTTATGTAGATATATAGTGTGTTATTCAGCTACGTTCCGTTTCAGTTATCGTTGCATGGGGTATAAAAAAGGATATATCAAAATGTTCATTAAAAAAGTTCAAGTTAAGATTAACCGAAAACTTTATATAAGCTCTACATATTAATAAAAACTTCAGTTTACTCATTAAATTGTTTTATATACAATTCAACCAATTGTTAATTTTCGCCAACCTCTCTAGATATTTGATTTTTTGTTGAATTTTTTTGCAATTGTACTCTGTATGTTTCCCATCAAAACGCGTAGTCTTATTTAATTGGTGCATATGGGACATTTGAAGATTTAATGAAGTTTTGGAAAAACTAAAAACCGATGGCATCATAATTGTTGTTCATTACATGAAACAAAAATAACACAGTAAAAGCATAAGCATAATTTAAGGTGAAGCTTTGTATTAACTGTAAGAGCAGCAATTACATAATTAATCAGGACTGTTTAAATAAGTTTTTATCCGGTTTACTTTGTGATGTAAAATGTTTTATATTGCCACTGTAATCACTATAATTGTGCAATAAGGTGTATAAAGCGTAGAGTCAGATAATCTAAGTTTATTTGGCGTTTTACTAAAAAGCTGAGAAATGAGTCTTTTTTTACATCGTTAATACCTGAAAATTTGAACCATACCTCAATCTCTTAACTGACCATTCAAGTGCGAGACGACTGAGACTTCCAATCTAAGGTCATGTATATTGCATAGATGTGTAGTCGACGAAAAGCCGTTTGTCAGAAATAACGTCAAAAGAACCGCAGAAGGTACAGACTGGAATATAATATGTAAAATAATTGCCAGTATGACTTTTGTGTTTTCATTGTTCGATTTGCTAGTTCGTTAACATGTTGCGGAACTGTATGTGTATTTATGAAGCATATCTTTCATTAATTTACAATTATAATTTGTTCAAAAGGATCAATATAAAATAACTTTAATATTGATATTTTGTCTATGAATGACTTTGAGGATAAATTGCGCCTATTGTGATAGGAAAATGTCAATGGGGTATTTTTATAAAGCGTTTCTCTACATTGTGGTAACATTTGCTGCTATTAACAGTTATATTTTCTATCAAACATTAAATATCTTCGATGTAGACGTATATTTATGTATTTCAAGTATATTTAAACTCATCTCATCCTCTTTATAAGGCGTTCACTTTCATTTATGCAGTGTGCTACGAATTGAATGCCATATTCTATTGCTTTATATTTTTAAAATGCTTATGTTTCTTTGTTAAATGGTTCATGTAATATAAAGTTGATAAAAACCATCTGTATTTTCGTGTTGTCACTCTGAGCACCTGTAGAATGAATTTTTTGTGGGTTTTTTTTGTAGAAAAAGTAAAAACGAGTGTGTAGGTACAACAGCACATAATGTGTTTTATTATGCTGGGTCTGTAAATACATATACAATAAATCTTTTGGAACCGTATTTAACCGATAGGAAGGATAGTATGAAGGACATTTTTTTAAGAGTTCTTGCAATCTAGGCACAAGACTTAAAATAAGTGAGTCCATAACGACACATATCACACTGTTAAAATTATCGGGTGCATAGTAACTGCAACCCCAACATTCAGCAAAACTGTGTATTTAAATTATGCAAAATATAAAAGTAATGTCAATTAATTAGGAATAAGCAAATCTAACATCAACATACAGATGATTTAGTTTGTATGTAAATGGGATATGAAAAAACTTGTTTGTTCTAAAAGCCATTTCGTCAGCTCTTGTCTATTACGTTATCCATCAATGTATATATAATGTTTCCTGGGATGTTTGCAGTCAAGCATCAACATCGTAACGTTCTTTATATCCTTACGCACATTTTTATGGTATATTTATAGAAGCGTAAAATACGTAAGAGGCATGTCGTAACGTAACGGAGACAGCCAAACAGTTGCCGACTGGCTGTACACAGACTTTATTGATAAAAGAATCCAGCCGAATAAAAAACGAAGCGAGCAAGAAGTTACTAAAGAAACGCTCATTATCCAAACAAAACAATCGAAACACCACTTTTATTGAACCATATATCTCGAAATCAACTGCGAAAGATGAGAAAAGCAGAAGCAATAGGTCGCCATATAGTCATTGACAGAGAGCCAAAGCATCACTTGCTGGAAAAGTCGATCATGCCTTTGCGCAAAAACTTTTAAAATATAGTCAAGTTCACGAAGTCTTCATAACACAAAATTTAAATGATACAAGCAAGTGCAATAACTGGCCTTTATATGCTATTTGGTAATGGACCGACTGCTCATCTATTATCCCGATGAATTTTCAAAAGAAAAAAAAAGAATATAGATCTGATGAAAAAAGATGAAAAGAGATCTTTGAAAGCCACCTAACACGACAAATATGAACATATTGCAGGCTCGGTATGATTGAGCCTGTTCATGGAAAGGAATGTAAATGCATATATTACTGCCCACGCCGTCTTGCTCCGGGTTGAGCGCAACTCAATATACTCGTCTGTGTATACACCAATAAACAGTACACTTTTGATCCATCCTAAACGGCGTTATGCATATGGCAGTGTACATGGAACCCTCAATACGGTATTTTCAGGTTAATACTATTCCATGTTCAGCGGCGTATGGTCCCCAGCTAAAAGAATTGGTGTGCCCTGAACGAGAAAACAATAGCGGATCTGATAACATAGTCTGATAACGTAGTTCGCTCAACGGCCGTCAAAAGGACTTAACCGAAAACAGCAATGATTGAATCTTTCCTTGAATTATAAAATCACTCAACCTGCCACCAAATCAGGCGCACTTGCTGACATAGATCAAACTTTAAAAACTTGTCGAGAAGTAATTCTGTTAAGTGTAGCCCTGCTTGTGAGCTGATAATAATAGATATTCATTCATCAAGGTCTAGTCGTTATGGAACTCTTCTTTTAAACAGTTCAAAAGTTTATGGTTATATTTAACTTATCTACATTTAACGTAAACAAAATCCATTTACAAAAAACAAACTTAATAAAATCTTTTTATATCGGCATCACGATTATTATTCATGAAAACGTGCTCCGACTAAATTTGTTTCCATCATGACTTCAAGTTTTTACATGTTTTATTTAATCATAGGTTTAACTGAGTTCGATTTTATTTATATTGGATATGTAATCCGGATATATAAGAAACAGTTTCACAATATCAATAGATTAACGCTATTGTGTGACCCAAGGACCTTTCTAAATTGATTACGACTTTCTCTTTCTATATCAATATTAAGAAGCAACTATTTCGGCAGCAATATTTACAGTACAATCCTTGATGTGACGTACACTTTAAACATACATTCACGTTTAAATCAGCACACACTGCAGATTTGGTTTTAATCACGTGTTACAGATCCTTTGGATTTTCCAAAACTTTCTTTAGATCGTGGGTTTATAAAATGATAAATTTCAAATAAGACACCACAAGCAATCAACGAAAATGAGATCCTGATGGGGGTACTGAATTGGAAAGAGCCGAAGATACCTGTTGGCAGTTTTATAACCTTGTATCTTATAGCATCGACTTGATTTGAAGTAGTGGCAATATATTAAAAACATAAATTATTAAAGTCATCAATAATTTAAAAATGTCTTTAAGTAAAAAGAAAACAAAATATTTTTTAAACATTTTCGTGTTAAAGTATTAAGCGTTCGTATGTAATATAGTTAACTTTTAAACCGCATATAGTGCTTATATTTGCTAAACAATGTTCAAGT
Source organism: Corbicula japonica (assembly GCA_038501625.1). Lineage (NCBI taxonomy): Eukaryota > Metazoa > Mollusca > Bivalvia > Venerida > Cyrenidae > Corbicula > Corbicula japonica. The sequence continues at coordinate 925,345 of JAZAYU010000093.1, read as the reverse complement.
TTGCCATCAAAATATCCAAGATAATCTCTTTAAATTGATCGGACGATTTAAAAGCTTAAACGAGAAACGAGAGAAGACGAATAGGAAGTTCCCTCGGTGTCCGGTTTTTATCCACCATGCACGCAGTTGTGTTCTAAAAATAATTCAAAATTGGGTACAATGCATTATTTTCTTTCATTTAAGGATAAAATACTCACGAATATCATTTAAACGTTTCAGTTTCTATTCACTATATTGGTCTCAGCATTAATTATATAACATAGGAGTGTTTCAGTAAACCATAAATATTGCAATATAACCGTGAGCTTTATCAGTCACTCTAAACGTTAATCTTCTCCTTGCACCAAAACAAAATTGTTGTTTTTTTGTTTTGTTTCCACTGAAACATCAGGTAGGAATTTTATTTCTCAGCACCATTTTAATTTACACTATCAGAATAAAAGTAATCATTAAAATATCTATTTTATTGATCATAACAGAATTTGTTATTGATTGTTTTAGATGATGCCAGTGCAAACAATTGTGACTGTATTCTGATTTAAAAACACCTAAATGTCGTTACACATTCTGTTTGTAGGTGTTAACATTATTGCAACAAGAATGTTACAGCTTTGCAGTTTAATTTCACTCATGCGACGCGGCCACCTTCTTGTTCAAGCCGTTTGTTCTTCCACAGTGTTGTTTATCATGATTTTATTAATCAACGATTATTATTGTAAAAAGACTCGTTTTATGAACGAAGATAAAGAGTTTTATCGGATTTCGCTACAAAGACTGCTAATACAACAAACGAAAGTGTCAAACAGACAAAATGTGTTTAAAGACAAGCAATCAAACATGACAAAGTACTTAAATGTCCTGTCTAGAGACGATACCCGTTTAAATGTTGAAAACACAACTAATGTTTTGCAATTACCAAACATTGCAACAACATATGTAAATCAGGAGACCCAAAGTGACAGATTTTCAATATGGATACCTAAACCGGAGCAAACAAACGTAGCATTGAGTGTAAACCCTTTTCGTAATGAAAACGTTAATATCTGTAAAGGATACTCTGACATCGATGTTGTCATACTTGTTCATTCAGCGGTGGAAAACTTCAAAAGAAGGTCAGGTATTCGTCAAACTTGGGGAAATGCTACGACTCTCGGAATGCATAGGACCAAGATTGTATTTTTTCTCGGACAGTCGGAAGAGGACAACAGTCAGATACAAATAGACAATGAAAATGAACAGTATAAAGATATTGTCCAGGGTAAATTCAGAGACACGTATCATAATTTGACGCACAAGGCGCTTCTTGGACTGAGGTGGTTACAGGATAATTGTGAATCTGTGAAATATGTAATTAAACTTGATGATGACGTTTTCATCAACACCTTTCTATTGCAAAATAAAATGAAATCATTGATTCAAGATCCTGAAAAAGTATATTGCAAACGACAAGATGCTAATACAAGTCCATTACAAAGATATTCGGGGAAATGGAAAGTAAACGAAAATGAGTTTAAAGATATCACTTTATATCCGTTGCCTTATTGTCATGGGTTCTTCGTTATGATGGGTAGATCAACTGCACTCAAATTATACCAAGCGTCAAAATCTGTTCCGTTTTTCTGGATTGATGATTTTTATGTTTATGGTATGCTCTCCAATCGAATTGGTCTCGGGTCAAATGACATCTATAATTTAGGGTCTGAATTATCACTAAACACATATGAATCTCTTAATTGTTTCTCAGATACTGATAAACTGTGTGGTCTACTAGTCGGAAACGCCCCAAGTTTTGAGTTCATGACTTTTATGTGGGGCAAAATGCAAACACAATACAGAAAATTTATGTAGCAAATAGAACGAAATCTTGTTACATGTATTAGCTGATGTCGAAATAATCCTTGCAATCCTTACACAGAAAAAAGTGAAATACGCATAGGATATGAAATATATGCATAATATTCCTATCAGGAATTGCCACAGCCAGAAAACACTGCCTTCCTAAAATATAGAGAGGAAAAGAGAGCATGTGCTTAATAGCAGGTGAATGTCTAATAAAACACCACAGTTAATTAATGAAATGATACTGTTTGGTTTACCAACTTAGAACGATCAGTGGCAAAACAATATGCCACTAGGGGTTCAAATCAAGTTATAGGATGCACCAACATCACACTTAACGCCAACAGGTTCTCATATGAACAAACACCATCAAATCGTCTTGGTTAAATAACTCCAACTCACTCATGAACTCGACACTGTTGCATGCAAAATCACACAAACATATAAAATATAAGAAGCTAGTAGAATTGTAAAGCAAAAAGGTGGGTACTTTATGACCTTATCGAGAATTCAAAATATATAAATAACAATTGTGTTCAAAGGTGAAACAATATCTTCGGAGCGTTTGTTATCCAAACTAGATAAGACCCTATTCATTAGGTAGTGAAATGTGACATGAATGGTTATGAGTGCAGCTGATTAGAATATAAGATTTCTTGATATGCATATTGTTTTGCAATTATATTTGCAGATTAATTTGATGTTATATTGATGTTTCATATTGCCAAATGTCTTTCTAGAACAATGATTATTGTCCATTTTCCAACTTTTGCCTTTAAAAGTTTAAATGGTAAAATTTGTCATTCGTGGTCCAACTGTTCAGAACGCGTAATGATTGTCATTGGCAAACATTATCAACTGAATTTGCATATAACTGATTTTGCGTAAATGTGTACTGTTGCCATGTTTTAAGATAGATTAAATATATCATGCAATCGTTTTATTTTGTTTTCTGTTTTTCATCTGTTGCAGTGTTATGCTCTTGAAATAATAATTATACAATATGCTAAAATAACGAGGTTACAAATAAATCTAATTCCTTAAAACAAACAAGATAATTATCAGTTCAGAAAACTAGTCTGTAAACCATTCCCGAAACGTAAGCATGTGATTTGTAAATTATTCGAGATTGAAGGTGCGAACATGCCAAGTTCCAAGATCGTTAAAATAATTTTGAGACAAGTTGTTTCCATTTAATAGGTCAGGGCCTGAACTACTGTTTTAAAGTAGAAGTATAATATCAATGCTTATCGACATTTATGCATATACTATAATATCAGAAACGTATTCAAACTGAGCTGTTAAATGAAAAGAGTTTTGTGAGTCATTATCATTTCTGTTCGTGATGCAGTTGAATTTTTCAATATGCGGAATATGTGTAGGTATAGAGATACGGTTTCTTGTTTTGCCACGTTCTTTTTTATTGCCTGTATAAAAATCCAAACATTCATTAGAACAAATGCAAATGTTATGGTTAACTTAAACACTACATGTTTTTTATATTATTGAAAATAATGTGAAAAAATAAAACATGATTTAAAAAATAACATCAGTAAAAAAGAAACCAGGCACTTTATAACTTTCGATAATCTTTATATTTATTTACCAAATACATTCTTTTTGCAAATAAAAAAATAACGATAAAAACACTTGTTTTATGCATCAGAAATATCAAATTGTATAGATATGTACAACCACCTTGTTCGTCAATCTCATTCCGGGAAAATGGGTAACATATGCAGTGTCGGGTTTCTGTTTTAGCCTAGTTGTGGATTAAACGTCACTCAGTTAACCAAATGGTTGATTTATTTATGTAAACTACATAGAATATAAAAATCAACTTAACATCATCGTATCGTCGTTTATTGAATTTAAGTATCATTTACCTACTGTCTGATCTAATATGTCACGGAACGTTTATGGGCTGTTTCAAAAAAAAAGGCTGGAAAAGGGAAAAAATAGTGAAAAATTAAAGTTCATAAAAATTCCAAACTTGTTATTCTGTATGTTATGCTTATTGAAACTGAGTACAGAACTGGAAAGATTTTTGAAATCAGTCAACTGGTTGCTGAGATATTGTCATTTGAAAAATGGCTAGTGAAGTGAAAAAAATGTAAAGAATTTAAGTTCATAAAAAGTCCAAACTGGTTGGTCCATATGTTTGTACAGTCTTTACAGTGATCAAAACCAATCAAGTTATACTTAACTGTGGCAGAATAAAAATTTTATGGAGATTTATTGACCAATATTAAATAAATCAAAGAATTTTAATTTATGTGCTTAAAATACAAGTATAACTGTTTCTTATTATTTAAATATGTATTTCTGTTAAAATACACGTTGAAGCATCAAATATAAGTGCTTTAGAACTTGTTGTATCTCATAAAGATAAAAAATCATATTGTTAAGAAAGTGTGTCACACTCCTGACAACTACATATTAAGTGCAGTGTACTCAAAAATGTTTCACCAAGGCCATTCCTGTTTGTCACAGTTTAACCAAACATGACATAGACTTCTAGGAAAAAACATGCTCTTGTTTTCATGTAAAGGATATGTTGACAGAATATTGCAATATGTGCATAATGTCACACTCCTGACAAATTTAGCTGACATTTTCTGGAGGGAGCTGCAGACAAATATAATTTCAATAGAGGTGATAATATTATAATTATTGCATCGAGAAACATAAAACTTAATGATACACAAAACATTTCTTATGTACTATTAATCTTTAAAGTCCTATAAATCCATAAAGCAAAGATGTATTGATTTTCTTGAGGTATTTTCTAATCTACCACGCTTGACTTAATAGCATAAATTTTGATAACTTTAAGTATAATATGCTTAATTTTATCATTATTTGATGCCTAATAAATGCACATTTTACTAAAACAATACTAAAACTTGTCTTTACTCAAGCTTTTTGTAAAATAATGGTCTGAACAAATGTGATTTTGAAAAGTGTCACACTTTTTTGTCACACTCCTGACATTTTTTGCCCATTATTTTAGAATATTTTTAACGGATGGTGCTATTTTGATGAAACTTCACAAATCTTTAAAGGGCATGATGAGACACCTCTGCAAAGTAGGAAAATGGAAGTAACTGTTTGTTGTACATTTTTATAACAGGAAAACCCAAACCAGCCATTTTTTTTGAAACAGCCCTTATGTCAAACCTGTGGGACATAGTCGGCGTTATTGATCACAGCTGTCTTTATAAGCCATATACGTTTCTACAATTTCTACAAAATGTTTCAATTTTCTGGTTTGGTGATTTTTATGTTTATGGTTTGCTGTCTGATCAAATTGGTCTAAGGTCAAATGAAATCGTTAATATAGGGCCTGAATTGTCATTGTATGCATATGATTCTTTAACTTGTTTCGCAGCAACTGATAAATTGTGTGATCTTTTAGTTGGTACCGCCCCAAGTTTTGAGATCATCATTACTATGTGAGACAAGTTGAAAAAATACACAGACTAAGTATAACAAGGGAAATAAAATCCTGTTGTTTGTCGACATCGAAGTAGTAAGAAATATATACTATGGAATTTGGAGCATATATTCAACGGAACGTTTAAAGAAGTGAATAGAATGACGATAAAACACACAATCTTATGAGACTAATTAGATCCGATGTTGGTAAATTTCATGTCTAAAGCAAAGATAATATCTTGAATGAAATTGTTTTCGTGTCTGTAAACGGTGACGAATCTCATGTGCAAAAATAATGCAGCGAAATGGAGAATGCACATGGTGATGTGCATACAAATGTATACACAATATCCAGGCAAATGTACTAGCAATTCTGTGTGCATGTACATGACAGAACTTTTGGGAGTGAGGACGTCGCTAGACCCAAGCGAGACTTTTACATAATAATGGTCAGTTTCTTAGCCAGTCAAAAATATTAAAACCATTTCTTTTAAACTACCGGAATTGTTTCCTAAATCGTTACTCCCAGAATAGCAGTGACAATCACATGCTACAACCATGAAAAACTTGGTTATGAATTCTCAGTTATATGAAAGGAAAACATTTAATGCAATCTGAAGTTTGTCTGTACCGATTATGTATGTACATTTACATATGTGTGCAAATTAAGACCATCCCATCTAATGTACTATATTTCAGGTGAACTCATTTACACCATTTACAAAACCAGCCCATTTATAATGGAAGGATTTTCCAAGGCAAGCATTGTAATACACAACAAAACTGAGGTGTGTGAAGTTGGCAATGAGTAATGAGTAGGGAATTGGATATTAAATATCCAGCTGAAATCGAATCCACTGCCAGCAGTGAGTTGGGTATTCGCTTTACACACACAGAGAATACCCTAATGAAATCGAATCCACAGCCAGCTGTGAGTTGGGTATTCGTTCTAAACTGACAGCGAATACACTAATGAGATCGAATCCACAGCCAGCTGTGAGTTGGGTATTCGCTTTACACACACAGCGAATACCCTAATGAGATCGAATCCATAGCCAACAGTGAGTTGGGTATTCGCTTTACACACACAGCGAATACCCTAATGAGATCGAATCCACAGCCAGCTGTGAGTTGGGTATTCGTTTTACACTGACAGCGAATACCCTAATGAGATCGAATCCACTGCCAGCAGTGAGTTGGGTATTCGCTTTACAGACACAGCGAATACCCTAATGAGATCGAATCCACAGCCAGCTGTGAGTTGGGTATTCGTTCTACACTGACAGCGAATACCCTAATGAGATCGAATCCACAGCCAGCTGTGAGTTGGGTATTCGTTCCACACCGACAGCGAATACCCTAATGAGATCGAATCCTCTGCCAGCAGTGAGTTGGGTATTCGCTTTACACACACAGCGAATACCCTAATGAGATCGAATCCACAGCCAGCTGTGAGTTGGGTATTCGTTCTACACTGACAGCGAGTACCCTAATGAGATCGAATCCACAGCCAGCTGTAAGTTGGGTATTCGTTCTACAATGACAGCGAATATCCTAATGAGATCGAATCCACAGCCAGCTGTGAGTTGGGAATTCGTTCTACACTGACAGCGAATACCCTAATGAGATCGAATCCACAGCCAGCTGTGAGTTGGGTATTCGTTCTACACTGACAGCGAATATCCTAATGAGATCGAATCCACAGCCAGCTGTGAGTTGGGTATTCGTTCTACACTGACAGCGAATACCCTAAAAAGATTGAATCCACAGCCAGCTGTGAGTTGGGTTTTCGTTCTACACTGACAGCGAATATCCTAATGAGATCGAATCCACAGCCAGCTGTGAGTTGGGAATTCGTTCTACACTGACAGCGAATACCCTAATGAGATCGAATCCACTGCCAGCTGTGAGTTGGGTATTCGCTTTGCACAAACAGCGAATACCATAATGAGATCGAATCCACAGCCAGCTGTGAGTTGGGTATTCGTTCTACAATGACAGCGAATACCCTAATGAGATCGAATCCACAGCCAGCAGTGAGGTGGGTATTCATTCTACACTGACAGCGAATACCCTAATGAGATCGAATCCACTGCCAGCAGTGAGTTAGGTATTCGCTTTACACACACAGCGAATACCCTTATGAGATCGAATCCACAGCCAGCTGTGAATTGGGTATTCGTTCTACACTGACAGCGAATACCCTAATGAGATCGAATCCACAGCCAGCTGTGAGTTGGGTATTCGTTCTACACTGACAGCGAATACCCTAATGAGATCGAAGCCACTGCCAGCTTTGAGTTGGGTATTCGTTCTACACTGACAGCGAATACCCTAATGAGATCGAATTCACTGCCAGCAGTGAGTTGGGTATTCGCTTTACACACACAGCGAATACCCTAATGAGATCGAATCCACTGCCAGCAGTGAGTTGGGTATTCGCTTTGCACAAACAGCGAATACCCTAATAAGATCTAATCCACAGCCAGCTGTGAGTTGGGTATTCGTTCTACACTGACAGCGAATACCCTTATGAGATCGAATCCACAGCCAGCTGTGAGTTGGGTATTCATTCTACACTGACAGCGAATACCCTAATGAGATCGAATCCACTGCCAGCGGTGAGTTAGGTATTCGCTTTACACACACAGCGAATACCCTAATGAGATCGAATCCACAGCCAGCTGTGAATTGGGTATTCGTTCTACACTGACAGCGAATACCGTAATGAGATCGAATCCACAGCCAGCTGTGAGTTGGGTATTCGTTCTACACTGAAAGCGAATACCCTAATGAGATCGAATTCACTGCCAGCAGTGAGTTGGGTATTCGCTTTACACACACAGCGAATACCCTAATGAGATCGAATCCACTGCCAGCTGTGAGTTGGGTATTCGCTTTGCACAAACAGCGAATACCCTAATGAGATCGAATCCACAGCCAGCTGTGAGTTGGGTATTCGTTCTACACTGACAGCAAATACCCTAATGAGATCGAATCCAAAGCCAGCTGTTAGTTGGGTATTCGTTCTACACTAACAGCGAATACCCTAATGAGATCGAATCCACTGCCAGCTGTGAGTTGGGTATTCGCTTTACACACACAGCGAATAACCTAATGAGATCGAATCCACAGCAACCTGTGGTTTGGGTATTCGTTCTACACTTACAGCGAATACCCTAATGAGATCGAATCCACAGCCAGCTGTGAGTTGGGTATTCGTTCTACACTGACAGCGAATACCCTAATGAGATCGAATCCACAGCCAGCTGTGAGTTGGGTATTCGTTGTACACTGACAGCGAATATCCTAATGAGATCGAATCCTCAGCCAGCAGTGAGTTGGGTATTCGTTTTACACACACAGCGAATATCCTAATGAGATCGAATCCACTGCCAGCTGTGAGCTGGGTTTTCGCTTTGCACAAACAGCGAATACCCTAATGAGATCGAATCCACAGCCAGCTGTGAGTTGGGTATTCGTTCTACACTGACAGCGAATACCCTAATAAGATCGAATCCACAGCCAGCTGTGAGTTGGGTATTCGTTCCACACTGTCAGCGAATACCCTAATGAGATCGAATCCTCTGCCAGGATTGAGTTGGGTATTCGCTTTACACACACAGCTAATACCCTAATAAGATCGAATCCACAGCCAGCTGTGAGTTGGGTATTCGTTCTACACTGACAGAGAATACCCTAATGAGATCGAATCCACAGCCAGCTGTGAGTTGGGAATTCGTTCTACACTGACAGCGAATACTAGTACCCTAATGAGATCGAATCCACAGCCAGCTGTGAGTTGGGTATTCGCTTTACACACACAGCGAATACTCTAATGAGATCGAATCCACGGCCAACAGTGAGTTGGGTATTCGCTTCACACAAACAGCGAATACCCTAATGAGATCGAATCCACTGCCAGCTGTGAGTTGGGTATTCGCTTTGCACAAACAGCGAATACCATAATGAGACCGAATCCACAGCCAGCTGTGAGTTGGGTATTCGTTCTACAATGACTGCGAATACCCTAATGAGATCGAATAAACAGCCAGCAGTGAGTTGGGTATTCATTCTACACAGACAGCGAATACCCTAATGAGATCGAATCCACTGCCAGCAGTGAGTTAGGTATTCACTTTACACACACAGCGAATACCCTAATGAGATCGAATCCACAGCCAGCTGTGAATTGGGTATTCTTTCTACACTGACAGCGAATACCCTAATGAGATGGAATCCACAGCCAGCTGTGAGTTGGGTATTCGTTCTACACTGACAGCGAATACCCTAATGAGATCGAAGCCACTGCCAGCTGTGAGTTAGGTATTCGCTTTACACACACAGCGAATACCCTAATGAGATCGAATCCACAGCCAGCAGTGAATTGGGTATTCGTTCTACACTGACAGCGAATACCCTAATGAGATCGAATCCACAGCCAGCTGTGAGTTGGGTATTCGTTCTACACTGACAGCGAATACCCTAATGAGATCGAAGCCACAGCTAGCTGTGAGTTGGGTATTCGTTCTACACTGACAGCGAATACCCTAATGAGATCGAATTCACTGCCAGCAATGAGTTGGGTATTCGCTTTACACACACAGCGAATACCCTAATGAGATCGAATCCACTGCCAGCTGTGAGTTGGGTATTCGCTTTGCACAAACAGCGAATACCCTAATGAGATCGAATCCACAGCCAGCTGTGAGTTGGGTATTCGTTCTACACTGACAGAAAATACCCTAACGAGATCGAATCCAAAGCCAGCTGTGAGTTGGGTATTCGTTCTACAATAACAGCGAATACCCTAATGAGATCGAATCCACTGCCAGCTTTGAGTTGGGTATTCGCTTTACACACTAAGCGAATACCCTTATGAGATCGAATCCACTGCCAGCTGTGAGTTTGGTATTCGCTTTACAGACTCAGCGAATACTCTAATGAGATCGAATCCACGGCCAACAGTGAGTTGGGTATTCGCTTCACACAAACAGCGAATACCCTAATGAGATCGAATCCACTGCCAGCTGTGAGTTGGGTATTCGTTCTACAATGACAGCGAATACCCTAATTAGATCGAATAAACAGCCAGCAGTGAGTTGGGTATTCATTATACACAGACAGCGAATACCCTAATGAGATCGAATCCTCTGCCAGCATCGGTTAGGGATTCGCTTTACACACACAGCGAATACCCTAATGATATCGAATCCAAAGCCAGCTGTGAATTGGGTATTCGTTCTACACTGACAGCGAATACCCTAATGAGATCGAATCCACAGCCAGCTGTAAGTTGGGTATTCGTTCTACACTGACAGCGAATACCCTAATGAGATCGAAGCCACTGCCAGCTGTGAGTTGGGTATTCGTTCTACACTGACAGCGAATACCCTAATGAGATCGAATTCACTGCCAGCAGTGAGTTGGGTATTCGCTTTACAAACACAGCGAATACCCTAATGAGATCGAATCCACTCCCAGCTGTGAGTTGGGTATTCGCTTTGCACAAACAGCGAATACCCTAATGAGATCGAATCCACAGCCAGCTGTGAGTTGGGTATTCGTTCTACACTGACAGCGAATACCCTAATGAGATCGAATCCACAGCCAGCAGTGAGTTGGGTATTCATTCTACACTGACAGCGAATACCCTAATGTGATCGAATCCACTACCAGCAGTGAGTTAGGTATTCGCTTTACACACACAGCGAATACCCTAATGAGATCGAATCCACAGCCAGCTGTGAGTTTGGTATTCGTTCTACACTGACAGCGAATACCCTAATGAGATCGAATCCACAGCCAGCTGTGAGTTGGGTATTCGTTCTACACTGACAGCGAATACCCTAATGAGATCGAAGCCACAGCCAGCTGTGAGTTGGGTATTCGTTCTACACTGACAGCGAATACCCTAATGAGATCGAATTCACTGCCAGCAGTGAGTTGGGTATTCGCTTTACACACACAGCGAATACCCTAATGAGATCGAATCCACTGCCAGCAGTGAGTTGGGTATTCGCTTTGCACAAACAGCGAATACCCTAATGAGATCGAATCCACAGCCAGCTGTGAGTTGGGTATTCGTTCTACACTGACAGAAAATACCCTAATGAGATCGAATCCAAAGCCAGCTGTGAGTTGGGTATTCGTTCTACACACACAGCGAATACCCTAATGAGATCGAATCCGCTGCCAGCTGTGAGTTGGGTATTCGCTTTACACACACAGCGAATACACTAATGAGATCGAATCCACTGCCAGCTGTGAGTTTGGTATTCGCTTTACACACACAGCGAATACCCTAATGAGATCGAATCCACAGCCAGCAGTGAGTTGGGTATTCGCTTTACACACACAGCGAATACCCTAATGAGAGCGAATCCACAGCAACCTGTGGTTTGGGTATTCGTTCTACACTAACAGCGAATACCCTAATGAGATCGAATCCACAGCCAGCTGTGAGTTGGGTATTCGTTCTACACTGACAGCGAATACCCTAATGAGATCGAATCCACAGCCAGCTGTGAGTTGGGTATTCGTTGTACACTGACAGCGAATATCCTAATGAGATCGAATCCACAGCCAGCAGTGAGTTGGGTATTCGTTTTACACATACAGCGAATATCCTAATGAGATCGAATCCACTGCCAGCTGTGAGTTGGGTTTTCGCTTTGCACAAACAGCGAATACCCTAATGAGATCGAATCCACAGCCAGCTGTTAGTTGGGTATTCGATCTACACTGACAGCGAATACCCTAATGAGATCGAATCCACAGCAAGCTGTGAGTTGGGTATTCGTTCTACACTGACAGCGAATACCCTAATGAGATCGAATCCACAGCCAGCTGTGAGTTGGGTATTCGTTCTACACTGAAAGCGAATACCCTAATGAGATCGAATCCACAGCCAGCTGTGAGTTGGGTATTCGTTCTACACTGACAGCGAATACCCTAATGAGATCGAATCCACAGCCAGCAGTGAGTTGGATATTGGTTCTACACTGATAGCGAATACCCTAATGAGATCGAATCCACTGCCAGCAGTGAGTTGAGTATTCGCTTTACACACACAGCGAATACCCAAATGAGATCGAATCCACAGCAAGCAGTGAGTTGGGTATTCGCTTTACATAAACAGCGAATACCCTAATGAGATCGAATCCACAGCCAGCTGTGAGTTGGGTATTCGTTCTACACTGACAGCGAATACCCTAATGAGATCGAATCCACAGCCAGCTGTGAGTTGGGTATTCGTTCTACACTGACAGAAAATATCCTAATGAGATCGAATACACAGCCTGCAGTGAGTTGGGTATTCGTTCTACACAAACAGCGAATACCCTAATGAGATCGAATCCGCTGCCAGCTGTGAGTTTGGTATTCGCTTTGCACAAACAGCGAGTACCCTAATGAGATCGAATCCACAGCCAGCTGTGAGTTGGGTATTCGTTCTACACTGACAGCGAATACCCTAATGAGATCGAATCCTCAGCCAGCTGTGAGTTGGGTATTCGTTCTACACTGACAGCGAAAATCCTAATGAGATCGAATCCACAGCCAGCTGTGAGTTGGGTATTCGCTTTACACAAACAGCGAATACCCTATGGAAGTGGTCCGGAATCAACTATCATCGGGTGATCCGGATCTGCCATTTTTTATGATGTAGTGTATTTTCATGTAATTTCTTTATATACTTACTCTGATGTTTAGTAACTTATTTGTACCTTTACTCCGAATGGATGTGACTGTTTTTTTAACCATTTTGCATAAATATCTTGCAGGTGCTTAAGAAAACAGAATTTTACTTTGAAAATTCTTGGTTAACTTTTAGTGACCGGAAATTATTCAGACTTATTTTTTGGGTATTCGCTGTCAGTGTAGAACGAATACCCAACTCACAACTGGCTGTGGATTCGATCTCATTAGGGCATTCGCTGTTTGTGTAAAGCGAATACCCAACTCTCTGCTGGCTGTGGATTCGATCTCATTAGGATATTCGCTGTCAGTTTAGAACGAATACCCAACTCACAGCTGGCTGTGGATTCGATCTCATAAGGGTATTCGCTGTCAGTGTAAAACGAATACCCAACTCACAGCTGGCTGTGGATTCGATCTCATTAGGGTATTCGCTGTGTGTGTAAAGCGAATACCCAACTCACAGCTGGCTGTGGATTCGATCTCATTAGGGTATTCGCTGTCAGTGTAGAACGAATACCCAACTCACAGCTGGCTGTGGATTCGATCTCATTTGGGTATTTGCTGTCAGTGTAGAACGAATACCCAACTCACAGCTGGATTCGATCTCATAAGGGTATTCGCTGTCAGTGTAGAACGAATACCTAACTCACTGCTGGCTGTGGATTCGACCTCATTAGGGTATTCGCTGTTTGTGTAAAGCGAATACTTAACTCACTGCTGGCTGTGGATTGGATCTCATTAGGGTATTCGCTGTGTGTGTAAAGCGAATACCCAATTCCCTGCTGGCAGTGGATTCGATCTCATTAGGGTATTCGCTGTGTGTGTAAAGCGAATACCCAACTCACTGCTGGCAGTGGATTCGATCTCATTAGGGTATTCGCTGTGTGTGTAAAGCGAATACCCAACTCACTGCTGTCAGTGGATTCGATCTCATAAGGGTATTCGCTGTCTGTGTAGAACGAATACCCAACTCACAGCTGGCTGTGGATTCGATCTCATAAGGGTATTCGCTGTCAGTGTAAAACGAATACCCAACTCACAGCTGGCTGTGGATTCGATCTTATTAGTGTATTCGCTGTGTGTGTAAAGCGAATACCCAACTCACAGCTGGCTGTGGATTCGATCTCATTAGGGTATTCGCTGTCAGTGTAGAACGAATACCCAACTCACAGCTGGCTGTGGATTCGATCTCATTTGGGTATTTGCTGTCAGTGTAGAACGAATACCCAACTCACAGCTGGCTGTGGATACGATCTCATTAGGGTATTCGCTTTTTGTGTAAAGCGAATACCTAAGTCACTGCTTGCTGTGGATTCGACCTCATTAGGGTATTCGCTGCTTGTGTAAAGCGAATACCTAACTCACTGCTGGCTGTGGATTCGATCTCATTAGGGTATTCGCTGTGTGTGTAAAGGGAATTCCCAATTCACTGCTGGCTGTGGATTCGATCTCATTAGGGTATTCGCTGTGTGTGTAAAGCGAATACCCAACTCACTGCTGGCTGTGGATTCGATCTCATTAGGGTATTCGCTGTCAGTGTAGAACGAATACCCAACTCACAGCTGGCTGTGAATTCGATCTCATTAGGGTATTCGCTGTCAGTGTAGAACGAACACCCAACTCACAACTGGCTGTGGATTCGATCTCATTAGGGTATTCGCTATCAGTGTAGAACGAATACCCAACTCACAGCTGGCTGTGGATTCGATCTCATTGGTGTATTCGCTGTGTGTGTAAAGCGAATACCCAACTCACTGCTGGCAGTGGATTCGATCTCATTAGGGTATTCGCTGTCTGTGTAGAACGAATACCCAACTCACAGCTGGCTGTGGATTCGATCTCATTAGGGTATTCGCTGTCAGTGTAGAACGAATACCCAACTCACAGCTGGCTGTGGATTCGATCTCATTAGGGTATTCGCTGTGTGTGTAAAGCGAATACCCAACTCACTGCTGGCAGTGGATTCGATTTCAGCTGGGTATTGAATATCCAATTCCCTACTCATTACTCATTGCCAACTACACACACCTCAAAAAGTTTTCCTTAATTTGTGATACCAATTACCCCGTTTTAAAAGTTTTTCTGTTATTCAAAGATTACGTTCCTTGAAATCATAGACGTCATTGCAAGCTCTAGAAAAGCGAACAAGCTGTGAAATATAAACCCCGTAAGATGTTGCACGACGAAAATCGCCATCTAAAAAACAGCAATTACTATTATATTAAAATTAAAATCATCTCTTCTACCATATATTTTAGTTTTGGCGTATCCATTTATCGATAGAAGTTTATTTAGGTAAATGTATTTCAATGTACATTAAACTCAGTTTCGTTTAAACAGCAGTTACGCTTACGCTTTTAAAACTAGTAGAGAAATTTTTTAGTCAGTTGTCAATTTGACACATAGATCACATTGAATTAATTTTAAGTTCAAAAAACGTCAAGTTCGACCAGTTTTGTTAGAACTAAAATATAAATTTTACTTTTGTTAGACCTTTAGTTTGTCCAGACATATCTGAAAGGTAAATTGAATTAAATTATTATGGTATATGTTTTATTTCTTTTGTTAAGTACGCGAGGATATATTGCCGGGAAGCGTAGGCAAGGGTAAGGGGGAAAGAGTTTCAGGGTCAGGAATGTGAGACACAGCGAAAAGAACTGTTCGAGCTCTTTTAACTAAATGTGTATGCAGTGACAATTTTGATAATGATGCCATTAGCTTTTAATGCTGTATAAGTTTGTGCGCCTTTGCATGCAAGATTGTCGAATTCATGGGTGGCTTCGTTGCTAATACACCAAGACAACTTGTACTTCTTTAACGTTCAGTGGCAAAATGCTGTTACCGCGCGGGTTCTCAGTTTCGTTGTTTGACGTGTCTATTAATAATTTTATTATTCAATAAACCCATGCTCTCGTTTTCTTCTCTGCCTTTTCAGTGTGTGTGTGGCTGTCTTCTGGATGTGACCATGCGTGATATGAATATTTTAATTTTTATCACTCTGCACTGAGAGCGGATCATGTTCGGTATAGACTAACAACTTTCTTCACGAGCAGAACAAATCTGAAGAAGAGTTTTAATCTCTTTACTCTGAACTAAGAGTTGAACATATTAATAGAAGACCTTCAACAGTCTATACTCTAGACTAAGAGAAGGTCATGTTTAATGAAGACTTAAATCTTCTTCACTTTGACCTAGGAGTGGAACCTGTTTGGTAAATAAATTTGTATTTTCGACTGTTTTTGCCTTGTATTTATTTAGACATATGTGTAGCGAAGAATCACAAATTTCTTCAGTTAGGACACAAGCTATAATTTCTTGCCATATTGCCCATACGCTGCTGTATCACTGAAACACCGGAGCATTTACGCAACACGTATTAAACGAATTGAACGTCATGTGTTTATTTTTTCTTTGTCTTGCACAATTTTTCTGTGATCAGACGTTTCAAAACATTCAGCTGAAGGCTCAAATATCATTTCCTTCAAACTATTGTCAAAAAATATTTCATTCCGCCATATCTGTCATAAGATCTTGATTAATTATATAAATAGAGTATCACGTGAGTGTCTAGATATCCATAATCAGGTGTAATTCTCTGGCGATTGCTTGTCACTCTTTGGCCATGCTTGTAATCAAACGCTGTTGTTGTAAAATCGTGCTTCATTTTCACTTGCAGGAATCCGTCTCTTAATTCTATAGCATGAATTACTCCAATAGTACATTTGTTTTTACTTTAAACAAATAAATAAGGAATATTATATACACCGTGAATAACATTATAATATCGTTATCGAGCCCTCTTGTGTATCCTCCTCGGCGTTGGTCAGAAGTCTTCGTTTCTGTGATATCGAGGAAGCTAAAATTAAAAAGAGTATTACATGTAGAAATAATCTCGCTCAACTAAGCATTATTACTAATTGCTACTAAATGCATTTATTTGTCTTGCTTCACTAAGCATTGATTGGCACTAATTATAGTTTCGAGACCGCAGGGCCAATATTATTCTGAGATCAAAGAACAACCGGCAGTATGCTTTATGAAAATAATTCTAAAACTAGTCTACCTGCTGTAAGCTAGATGAATGATTGAAACATCCTCAAACTACCTAAGCATAGTAAAACAGTGCTAAAACTACCTGATTTAAGCTGGATGCATGAGTAAGACAATGCTTAAACTACCTGATGTAAGGTGGAAGCATTAGTAAAGCAGTGCTAAAACTACCTGATGTAGGCTGGAAGCACTAGTAAAACAATGCTAAACAACCTGATGTCAGCTGGAAACATTAGTAAAACAATGCCAAAACTACCTGATGTAAGCTGGAAGAATTAGTAAAACAATGCTAAAACTACCTGGTGTAAGCTGGAAGCATTAGTAAAACAAAGATAAAACTACCAGATGTAAGGTGGAAGCATTAGTAAAACAATGCTAAAACTACCTGATGTAAGCTGGAAGCATTAGTAAAACAAAGATAAACCTACCTGATGTAAACTGGAAGCATTAGTAAAACAATGCTAAAACTACCTGATGTAAGCTTGAAGCATTAGTAAAACATTGCTAAAACTACCTGATGTAGGCTGGATGCATAAGTAAAACAATGCTAAAACTACCTGATGTAAGCTGGAAGCATTAGTAAAATAATGCTTCAACTACCTGATGTAAGCTGAACATTAGTAAAACAATGCTTAATCTACCTGATGTAGGCTGAAAGCATTAGTAAAACAGTGCTAAAACTACCTGATGTAAGCTAGAAGCATTAGTAAAACAATGCTAAAACTACCTGATGTAAGCTGGAAGCATAAGTAAAACAAAGATAAAACTACCTGATGTAAGGTGGAAGCATTAGTAAAACAATGCTAAAACTACCTGGTGTAAGCAGGTAGTATTATTAAAACAATGCTAAACTACCTGATGTTAGCTGGAAGCACCAGTAAATATAATGCTAAAACTACCTGATGTAAGCAGGTAGCATTAGTAAAACATTGCTAAAACTACCTGATGTAAGCAGGTAGCATTATTAAAGCAATGCTGAAACTACCTGATGTAAGCTGGAAGCATTAGTAAAACAATGCTAAACTACCTGATGTAAGCTGGAAGCACCAGTAAAACAATGCTTAAACTACCTGATGTAAGGTGAAAGCATTAGTAAAATAGTGCTAAAACTACCTGATGTAAGCAGGTAGCGTTATTAAAGCAATGCTGAAACTACCTGATGTAATCTGGAAGCATTAGTAAAACAATGCTAAAACTACCTGATGTAAGCTGGAAGCATTAGTAATGCAGTGCTAAATCTACCTGATGTAGGCTGAAAGCACTAGTAAAACAATGCTAGAACTACCTGATGTAAGCTGGAAGCATTAGTAAAACAAGCTAAAACTACCAGATGTAAGCTGGAAGCATTAGTAAAACAATGCTAAATCTACCTGATATAAGCTGGAAGCATTAGTAAAATAATGCTCAATCTTCCTGATGTAAGCTGGAAGCATTAGTAAAACAATGCTTAAGCTACCTGATGTAAGCTGGAAGCATTAGTAAAACAATGCTAAAACTTCCTGATGTAAGCTGGAAGCATTAGTAAATCAATGCTAAATCTACCTGATGTAAGCTAAAAGCATTAGTAAAACAGTGCTAAAACTGCCTGATGTAGGCTGAAATCATTAGTAAAACAATGCTAAAACTACTTGAAGTAAGCTGAACATTAGTAAAACAATGCTAAATCTATGTGATGTAAGCTGGAAGCATTAGTAAATCAGTGCTAAAACTACCTGATGTAAGCTAGAAGCATTAGTAAAACAATGCTTAACCTACCTGATGTAAGATGGAAGCATTAGTAAAACAAAGCTAAAACTACCTGCTGTAAGGTGGAAGCATTAGTAAAACAGTGCTAAAACTACCGGATGTAAGCAGGTAGCATTATTAAAACAATGCTAAAACTACCTGATGTAAGGTGGAAGCACCAGTAAAACAATGCTAAAACTACCTGATGTAAGGTGGAAGCATTAGCAAAACAGTGCTAAAACTACCTGATGTAAGCAGGTTGCATTATTAAAACAATGCTGAAACTACCTGTTGTAAGCTGGTAGCATTAGTAAAACAAAGCTAAACTATCTGATGTAAGCTGGAGGCATCAGTAAAGCAGTGCTAAAACTGCCTGATGTAGGCTGAAAGCATTAGTAAAACAATGCTAAAACTATATGATGTAAGCTGAACATTAGTAAAACAATGCTAAATCTACCTGATGTAAGCAAGAAGCATTAGTAAAACAGTGCTAAAACTACCTGATGAAAGCTGGAAGCATTAGTAAAACAATGCTTAAACTACCTGATGTAGGCTGGAAGCAAAAGTAAAACATAGCTTAAACTACCTGATGTAAGTCGGAAGCATTAGTAAAACATTGCTAAAACTACCGGATGTAAGCAGGTAGCATTATTAAAACAATGCTAAAACTACCTGATGTAAGGTGGAAGCACGAGTATAACAATGCTTAAACTACCTGATGTAAGGTGAAAGCACTTCTAGTAATACAATGCTTAAACTACCTGATGTAAGGTGGAAGCATTAGTAAAACAAAGATAAACCTACCTGATGTAAGCTGGAAGCATTAGTAAAACAATGCTAAAACTACCTGATGTAAGCTTGAAGCATTAGTAAAACAAAGATAAAACTACCTGATGTAAGCTGGAAGTATTAGTAAAACAAAGATAAAACTACCTGATGTAAGCTGGAAGCATTAGTAAAACAATGCTGAAACTACCTGATGTAAGGTGGAAGCATTAGTAAAACAAAGCTAAAACTACCTGATGTAAGCTGGATGCATCAGTAAAGCATTGCTAAAACTACCTGATGTAGGCTGAAAGCACTAGTAAAACAATGCTAGAACAACCTGATGTCAGCTGGAAGCATTAGTGAAACAATGTCAAAACTGCCTGATGTAAGCTGGAAGCATTAGTGAAACAATGCTAAATCTACCTGATGTAGGCTGGAATTATTAGTAAAACAAAGCTAAAACTATCTGATGTAAGCTGGAAGCATCAGTAAAGCAGTGCTAAAACTACCTGATGTAGGCTGAAAGCACTAGTAAAACAATGCTTAACAACCTGATGTCAGCTGGAAGCATTAGTAAAACAATGCTAAATCTACCTGATGTAAGCTGGAAGCATTAGTTAAACAATGCTAAAACTACCTGATGTAAGCTGGAAGCATTAGTAAAACAATGCTGAAACTACCTGATGTTAGGTGGAAGCATTAGTAAAACAAAGCTCAAAACTACCTGATGTTAGCTGTAAACATTAGAAAAACAGTGCTAAAACTACCTGCTGTAAGGTGGAAGCATTAGTAAAACAATGCTTAAACTACCTGATGTAAGCTGGAAGCATTAACAGGATAATGCTAAAACTACCTGATGTAAGCTTGAAGCATTAGTAAAACAATGCTGGATCTACCTGATGTGAGCTGGATGCATTAGTAAAACAATGCTGAATCTACCTGATGTAAGCTGGAAATTAGAGATGGGAACGAGTAGCAAAATTGGTACTCGGGTACTCGGAACTTGTTCCGATCGAGTACTCGGGTACTCGAAACCCTTCTCTAACAGAAGTGGAAATATCAGCTTCTATAAGTTTTAACGATCGTACCGGGTATTGCTAATGTATGATCATGCCAGACTGCCTGTCATTATCGAACACTCAAGAAGATAAACAACACATTAACTGGAAACAAACATAGACTAATGTTAATTGATCATATTTAATGCATTTCGAGCATCAACTTTTGAAAACATTTAACTAAGCGATCATTAATAAGCTTATGTCACTAACTAGAAAATCACCGTAAAATTTACACATCGTAAAAAAAAGTGTATGCTTTACAATCAGATTTTATTTCAGTTTTGCAAACTTGCAATCAACAATCGCATTTGACTAATTTTTTTCAATAAACAGTATCAAATAAAGGCCGAAAAGAGAACCGTCGTGCTTAAATTATTCGGGTGCTATTTTTCAAAATTGCAAAATTTAATTGTCTGAGTTATGGCATCAGACAATAACGTCAATTAGGCGTCAATTATCGGATATTTGCCCCCCTTACCTGTCACCTTGTTTATTGGAGGTGCGAGGAGTGTAAAATCAACTGTCAGTCGGCGATTTGTAAGATTCCATAAAGACAACTGTTATCAAAATTTGTTGACTTTTTTACATTTTGGAATCGAGTACTCGAGTACTAAATGAACTACTCGGGTACTCGAACGTTAATCGAGTACCCGAGTACTCGAATACTCGTTCCCATACCTACTGGAAATATTATAAAACAATGCTAAACCTACCTGATGTAAGCTGGTAGCATTAGTAAAACAATGCTAAACCTCAGATGTTAGCTTGAAGCATTATTCAGTGTTAATAAAACATTGATTAAGCTACCTGATGTAAGCTGAATAACTGATTGAAACAAGGCTAAGCTATCTAATGTAAGCTGGTAACATCAGTTAAACAACGCTAAAAACTACCATATTTACGCTGGATGCTTTATTAAAACAATGCTAAACCTACTTGATGTAAGCTGGAGGCATGATTGACACAATGCATTAAGAACCTGATGTCCGCTGGATGCTTTATAAAAGTAATGCTTAAACTACCAGATGTAAGATTATTGCATTTATAAAAGCAATGCTGAAACTACCTGATGTAAGATTATTGCATTTATAAAAGCAATGCTTAAACTACCTGATGTAAAATTTTGCATTTATAAAAGCAATGCTTAAACTATCTGATGTAAGATTATTGCATTTATAAAAGCAATGCTTAAACTACCTGATGTAAGATTATTGCATTTATAAAAGCAATGCTTAAACTACCTGATGTAAGCTTGATACAGTTTTAAATCAAAGATAAAATTATCTGTTGTAAGCTGGATGCATGATTAAAACACTGCTTAAACTATCTGATATAAGCTGGATACATTATTAAAACAATACAAACATTTCTTGTATAAGCTGGCTGAATGTCTGATTGAAACAATGCTTAAACTACCTGATGTAAGGTGGATGAATTTCTTACGCAATTTTCTTTTATTCTAGTGTACAATTCCTATAATTTGCTGTTCCTTAAGAGAGAGGAATGTCTATAAGATTTTTTAAGAATGTGACTCGGAAGAAACAGGACTCCAGCATTTCCATTTTGTTATCCGCCATTGCTCTAAACCACCACCTTTATTTCATTTTTTGAAGTAGGAAGGGGTCAGTGTATTTCCACACATTCCATTGTGCCCGGAGCTGGCTTAGTGCGAGTTTTTCCTCTTTCCGAAACTGACAACGCACCTATCTTGTAGGAGATACAGGTTTAGAAGTGCCATTGGATCTGCATTTTACCAGTTTCTGATACATGTGAGTGTACCCAACCCCCAAAATTGATTCAAAGATTGAACCGGTCTAGTTAAATGGGAATAGTTGAAAGGTAACTAGATAAAATGCTACTAAATTTTGAATAGCGTTTCTGACGAAACAGGCCATTTATAAAAATGTTCAAATATTCCTCGTAAATGCCCAAGTATAAAAAATAATGTTGGAACATACCACTCCTGATGCGATGCTCGAAGAATATGTTCTTTTATCGTGAAAGTCGTCAATTTCATACACTGAAAAAAGGAATAGACAGTTAAACGTTGTGATCACAAAAAGCTTTGATGCATTCTATGTATGGAAAGGTTTTACCGGTAAAATGCTAGTACACGTAATTATTATTTTATTTTTTAAGGATAATAAATCTGTATGAAACCTGTATGTACTTTTGCAATAAATTCTTCACGTGCGGTACATTAGTTTAAATTTAAGATGGGTACACCAATTCACGCCCCATTATGTGAGGTACATCGTTCCACTTTAATTAATCTAAAATTGTCATTATGTGCGGTATGTTTTTGTTTAATTTATTTTAGCTAAGTTTTTCTTGTACTCAAAACCTGTGATTATATGTTACAATACTCGCCAACCACATCACAAATCATCCAAATCAATGATTCTTCTACGGTATTATAATATATAAACCGAAAATTCAAAGTTTTCTTGAACTCTGCCGAAATAAATTGCAACGTCCTATTGTTCAGCACGACTCTAGTTGAACATCAACTAGTTTTCGTTTTCACTGAAATGCAATTCAAAGTATGATGCCTTCGACAAAGTTTGAACATGTACAGTAAGACCACAGAGTAACGGCCCTTGTTCCACAAAAAAATTTGCCCGGCTGATAAAATAGACTGAAATAAATTTTTATAGATTTAACACGGTAAATATATAAAGATTTTGTCAGCACTCGGTGGGGGAGGGGGTGGGGGTGGGGAGGGGCTCTGCAGGAGGGTTTGCACGATTTCTTACTGACTCATCAGTTGGCTGCTTGAACCTGTTGGCTGTCGAAGAAGTATCCACTACATGCGTCGGTAACACAGAGTTTAACTATGGCATCAAAAGGCCTTTCGTCAAATACAATAAGGCCGATTTTTAGTGCAGTAGTTTAAAGGTCTCCAGTAAAAGTGGTTAAGATATTTGAATTCCATGCAGAAGACTGCGTGAAAAGCTCACAGTCAGAGTTTGCATGTGTACATCTGGGCTGGGAGTTATAAAACTGAGATTGGAAACCTGTCTGGTTTACCGGTATTATTTAAATCATACATGTTTCTTTTTAACTCAAGCACATGTGTGTTTTAATTGTTGCTCAATTGCCATGTACACCATCATTTTATATTGAAAAAAAATCTATCTATCTATCAAATCTCAAGCATCAGATTCTTGAGAATTAAGACTAGTTTCCATGTTCAGTTTTATAACAATGGGCACTGGAAATCAATCCTATCAAAACAGTTAAGATCAGCTCAGTCACCTGCGCATTTTGACATTGTTAGAAACGCGAAAAAATTAAAACATATTCATATCACTTTTCCTTCATTCTGGTAAATGTTGTCAGTACATTTTACACATTAGATTGCCGTTTACAATATTTTGTCGATATTTGCGATAGACTTATTCTACTTGATATCATTGACACTTTAATCTCGCGTATACGCATTATTTATGTACAGTTTTCTTTTATATTTTTAAATACATTTTTGACACAAACGAAATTCATAATTAGCACTCACTTGATGCGAGATGCATAAAAATGATTAGTCTCAATTTTTGTGTCGACAATTCAAAACCAGGGATGCAGAAAATTTTACAGTAAGTAGGCCTATACGATTACGCAAATATTAAAATGCACTCCATCCAATATTAAAATATAGAGTTGTTTTAAGATTAGCCAATTTTTAAAACAGTAAGTTATTCTGCTTATATACGTTTATTACTAAACTGCTTTATTTCATGGTAATAGTTATGTCATATGCCATATATTGTGTGTAAAGACGGCTCGTTATTTCGGGTTCATGTTACAGTCATGTGGAAAAGCCATGCAAAGGAAAGTTTCTATTATATCTGCGGTTCAACCTACCTTTCTGTTCTATAAAACGTCTTTACCTTGTTTCCTTATTTAAAATAACAATCATGTGAATAAATACTATTTACATGTATCAGTGTCACATTACATTTTAATACATTACAGTACAACAAAATATAGAGAAATTTGTCTTTCTTATAATTGTTTGCGTTCAATCATGTAAACAAGTGAGAAAGATTTCTTTCACTTTTGTACTTTCTGGTAAAACATTTAGTTCCTTGCGAATAAGGCAATTTTTTAAATTAATTAGTATCGTCGTGTTACTTTACCTTCTCCTAATTCGTCCTCTGAATGAACGTCTCTCATGTAGTAGGGGTAATTGTACGCACTCAAAACAGTTCGACCACCCATAACGCCATATGGAACTATTTGATTTTCTGTGTGTGACCAGTATTCACCTGTCCTACAAATCGTGCAAAACATTCTGTAAAAATTATACTTCATTTACCTTAACATTTTTAATTAATCTTATGATTTGTATGTCTTCCTCTTAGCATGGTATGTGGTGCGAGAAAATCGAAACTTACTTTTCCTATCACATGCCATAATGTTTAACATTCTGATTCTATTTCATTTCAGTTTCGTATTTTGTGAAAAAGTACACTTACAAACAAAAAAAATCGCGGTTTGATTATAATGAAAATATGACGTAATAAACATCTTTTAAACCCTTTCCTAAATTACGGGCCAACTTACTTATCTGAGCTTGACGAAAGTGAGTCCGAAATGCGGCTCTTCATCCGCTTTGCTCTGTACGAACGAATTGCACAAAATAGGAGCACTAGGATCAAGATAAGGAAAACGAATGCCGCAAAGGCAATCGCTATGATAAAGGTTAGTCCATCTGAAAAAGATAACATTTTGTATTTAAATATGGTATTCTAACATTATTCTTTGACATGAATTTTCGTGGTATTTACTTTCAGGTTATTTTAGTGGGTTTCTTAAATTCTTAATATTTTTAATTTTTATCTGATTCCTTTTCCTTTAAATCTCTTTTGTTAAGTAATTCCACATCTAAGGGGCATTATATTCGTGTGTCGATCTGACCACAACATTTTTAAAAGTTGGTACTCAACGAATACAAATTAATTCACAGTACTTTAAATATCGTCCTCTCTCATTTTTTTACCGGAAGGGGGTTCTGTAAAAGTATATAAACACTTTATGTAAAAGTTGCAAAGCTTTTTTTATACAAAAATGAGATTTTACAAATACATGTACTACATGATTGGGCTAATTCTTTAATTTAATAAAAGAGGCGTCCAAAATGTAGAATGACTGCACTGTCTTTAAAGCAAGTATTGCAATTCTCACTTTATGTATTTCTTGTTATTTTAAGGATCGACGGGAATCTGGATCTCACTTAAAAAACACCGTGCCACCTTAAAATCAGTTTTTATAGTTAACGTATTTAAATTTAAATTTGATGGACAATCAGCTACAGATATGAAAGTTACCCCTTCCGGTGTACTTCGTCTATAAAAAAGGCAAACTGATATAAGTAACACTACGAGTAAAACTTAATTATTTAAAGATTATTTTCTACTCACATGTTGTAGTATCCTCTCTAAAAATGAAAACATATACACTGTATAAACATTGTTTCATTTTCTTATACCGGTATCGTACATTATACAACAGTCATTCCGCATACGCTCCGTGATAACTTCCTAACATGTTTTTCCACAATTTCGATGATTAAAATATTTTCGTAAATACCTAATTCTTAAATTTCTTAAATTCTTAGTAAGACCATTGCACAAACATGATGTGAAGTTAAAAATCGACCTAGTTTTATCGGACGAAAGTCCCTTGAAGACACTTGCTTAATTATTAATAGGGGAACCCTAAATTTTGAAACAAGAAAAATTGTAATGATTTTCAACTGTCCCAAGACGTTGGGTGATTACCAGGGAAAATATATTAAAGCAAAGAATAGCTCAAACGGCTGTCCATGTACATAATACTTACATGCAAGTCGGTGCACCCTCTTGAACCCTGCACCCTTGCTCGCACTGAGCATTTGCTTCTATAAACACTGCACACAAGCTTTCGGTAAGATTTGCGTTTGTAAGTACTGAAAACAAACATTTTATTTATTCTTACATTTTAGATGAGAACAGGCACATTTTCCACGGTAATATACATGCAAGTATGAAAATACGTTTCTAGATTTTAACGCATTGATTTCATAATTAAACTTGTCATACACGATTGTCAATTATTTGTAACATGTAGTCATTATAAATAAAATAAAACCAAACCTGTATCATTGTTGACCACTATTTGTGATGCTGGAAGGGTTTCGTTTCCTATCGTTATCGTCTCTTCACCAGTAAGCAGGCTGTTTGTTGCTGTGCTTACTGCACTGGCAGCCGCATTACTATCTTCATGTTCTACGTCGTAATTGACACTCACACTTCCTTTTCTGTAATAACAAGACAAAGCCTACAAATTGTAATTAAAATGCATATTGAAGAAATATGTCTACTGCAGTTTATTTTTTATAACCATAAACTACCATTGATAGGAATATTAGTTATTTGATGTATTTTGGAGGATAGATGCGAGGACTCTTATTTCGGAATCCTCCCTAGTTTATTTAAGTATCTTGAGTAATTATTTAATTCTTTTACTTTAAATACTCGTACTTAGACAAGCAAGAAATAGAATGCGTCGAGTTATAAAATGAACGTGATACAACGATAACTTCGAAAAAATACGATCGATCACCAAAATTTGCAAACAAAATCTCACGGGCTTAATGAAAATTGCT
The DNA here is from genome assembly GCA_038501625.1 of Corbicula japonica. Classification (NCBI taxonomy): domain Eukaryota; kingdom Metazoa; phylum Mollusca; class Bivalvia; order Venerida; family Cyrenidae; genus Corbicula; species Corbicula japonica. Next base: position 898,114 of record JAZAYU010000093.1, on the reverse strand, counting down.
TAAAATTCTATTGACTACATCGTTTATTGACGCAAAACCTTGAAAGATGTCGTAACGCAAAAAAAATGTCTGATTGGTAAGAGGAAACCATGGGCTGAACATCGGACAAAAGACTAGTGGCGACTAAGTCGAGCTAACCGCAAGCGGGCTCGACAAAAGTATGTTTTAGCCAATCTATAAAAGATTTGTATCAGATTGCAACCATTAGCAGACACTTATTGCAAACCACTCAGAAGCCCAAATCACCATGTACAAATTTAAAGCACTTCTTACAATCAACAAAACTCTTGCGTGCGTGCGTGCGTGCGTGCGTGCGTGCGTGCGTGCGTGTATGGGGGAATAGGCTATACGGACCTGGGGAAATGCGTTTGGGCTTCTAGAGTAAGTCGAGTTGATTAAAGAGTTATCTCGCATCGTTGCAAATGGTGCGTAAAATGGAAATAATTATGCAACACAAATTTTTACCAATGTGGAGTAACTATACACGAGTTTTGTCGTAGCTTTCAAGATTTGTTATCATTTCACCAGAAACCAAATATCAAATATGTACTTTTTATGCAGTATGTTTCAAAATGCGACTGTTGAAAATAGTGAAGCAAGTCTATTTTGTATGTATATGGGCGGATTTTTAAATATGATTTACAAAAATAGAGAAGTCGAAAGTATATTTGTAACGGGCATTGCGGCATACTGCTACAGAGATAATAAGCGATGAAAATTATCAAAATATTTCATTTTTAGACTATATTCAGACTTTTTTAGAGATATTTAATAATAATTTATAATATGACGTCAGAACAACAACAAAATTGATAATAAAGATTATTAAGTCAACCCTAGTAGCCGTACATAAAGACTGCTATTAGCCGGACCATTTGATTTTTAGACTTTGCTAGTAGCCGTACCATCTTGTCACACTACGAGTGCAAATGAAAATTCGAAAACTAACTGGTTGGGATAAGATTTAACTACATGAAGTGATACAAAAATTAATACACTTCACATAATAAAACGAATTTCGGCCAAACAATGTAAATAAAGCTTTGAAATAGACGTTTGAAGTGACACGATTGACATTTTTTTTTGTAAATTTTGGTGATCGATCGTATTTTTTCGAAGTTAACGTTGTATCACGTTCATTTTATAACTCGACGCATTCTATTTCTTGCTAATCTAAGTATTTAAAGTAAAAGAATTAAATAATTACTCTTTATTCAATTTCCTACCCGCTTTTTAACCAGCTCCTGCGTGATGGCTATGTGTATAGTCAGCGCTATCGGAAGTAGGGTCGGACTTTCGAGTGTACACTGTGATTTTGCTTTTAAGTAAAGGTTGTTTATGTTTCCCTTAAATGTATGACGTCTTGTCAAGTAATGACGTCATCTTCCAGAATACTTTTCTGTTTTCCCACAATGCAAAAAAAGAATATCTATGTGAAGAATCTGATTTTTTCAACATGGCTCCTCAGGATAGTCTAGTTCACATTTTAATATGTGTTTACTTTATTTTTATACCATGTATCTATTATTCAAAACAAAGTTATAACCAACGAAGTATCCTTTGTAACACAATATATGTAAAGTTAAATATAGTTAAATCCTAGATTTTATAAAGTCTAAATGCCCAATTAAATGAGCCGCGAAAAGGACGCTTCGGGAAGTTGAATTACCTCAAAAAGAAACACGCTAACCACTTTGATTATTATGTGTTTCACTAGAATAAATGTACAATACAGCCAAAACTTGTCACAAAATGATATAAGGTTCGGTAGAAAGTGTGAAACAAAAATACGTACTTTCCCAAAATATAAAAAATTGACAATGTCAAAAAATATCAGCGAAGGCACATTTTAGAATAATTTTCATATTACCATTTATTTTAAATTCAATTGTATCGTTTTTTTTTTGATTCCGTGATTTGTGTATTGCTTTCAAATACATAAGTTTACAATACCTGATACAAATTATAATTAATCCCTTGAATTTATTGCCCAACCTTCGTTTGTACAACGACACCAGCTGAAATAAAACATAATGCTCAGTTAAGGAACTTCAAAGGTTCCTGATCACGTGTTAAAGCAAAAATATCACGTATTTTCAAATATCAACATTTATAATTAAAAATGTAAAAGACGTGTAAGCGAAGTATATGGAGGCCTATTTAATGTAATATTCGTTCACAGTCAAGGACCGAGTATTATTTTTAATATATTTGAAGACGAAGTTGTTATAATAGCGTTTCTAACGCAGTAAAACTCACGGCATGTCCTACACGTACTTTTTTTCAAAATATCGGAAAAAATTCGCTCCTTTTCACTGATTTAGTGGGTTGGAGTTGTTTCACCAAGACAACTTGTATTTGTTTTGTGATATGAGAACCTGTTGGGGCAAGTGTAAGGTTGGTGCACCCTAGAACCTGGTTTAAAGCCCCAGTGGCAATTTGATTTGCCACTGACCGTTCCAAGGCTGTAACCCCTCAGGTTCTAATTTTTGTTAATTGTTAGTGATGTCTCTTTTGAAACTGATCATTTTATTAACCATGCTCTCTCCCTCTCTTCTTTTTGACTGTGTGGGGAGGCTGTATTTTCTGAATGTGGCGATTCCTGATATGCATATTTAACCTTTTTATATGCAATATATATACTCATACAATTAATATTACCCACAAAAATACCTGTAATAATTGAAGTATTCCACTCTGAACTGTGAATAGATATCTTTAAGCATTCTTGTATACATGTTTTTCATCACGTTATGAACGGTTTATATTCGTAAGGTTTTTATTTTTGAAGCTTTTTAGCGTAAACTGTTCGACGAATTTAACATTCGAACGATGTGTAGACCTGTAGATTTTAAGGGTGACCTGTGCCCAAGGTTATAAAACTGAGCATGGAAACAAGTCTCAAATCTCAAGCATCTGGTTAGCTGAAATGGCTTGAGATATGAGACTGGTTTCTAATCTCAGTTTTATAACCATCAGCCCTGACCTCCACGAATTAATGAACTCACGAAAGTGCCGGTTAAACTAGTGTGAAACTTTATGCCCAATAATACAGACGAATGCGCAGTATCTATTGGTGGCCATAATAAGGTTATTAAGCTGAGATTGGAAAGCAGTCTCAAATCTCAAGCATCTGATTGGCTGAAATGGCGACTTGTCGCTATTTCAGCCAATCAGATGCTTGAGATTTGAGACTGGTTTCCATGCTCTGTTTTATAACCTTGGGCAAAGAGTTTGAAGTTCATGTCTATTGGCCATTTGAATTATTTATTTGATTTACTTTGAAAAGGTTAAAATGTTTTGTAGATATGGAAATAATGCTTGTGAAAATGTAATGTGGACTCGATGCATATTTTTATATAACGGATTGAGCAACGCCTAATCAGGGTTTATATTTGACCCGGGAGATAACCGTTGACTTAAGTTTTCAAAAAAAGTCATTTTGGCGTTATGCTTTTAGTTGAAGGGTCATTTTTTCTTAATTAATGTGTATTTTTGGCTACATATTGGCATATTACTCCTAAAATGATCAAAATGATGATCAAAATGATCATTGAGATTCAGCAGCTATTTGAACTCTTTTTAATGCTACAGACGGTTTAGTAGTAAAGGGCATTTAAGGCAGCAATACTATTATAATATTGAATGAATTGAAATCGTTCTTGACGTCATGTACCCAAACTTGAATCCGTTTTCTAAACGTTTTCATTCCGAATACTGTGTGTATTGGTACCAACGTAAAGAAAACCATGGAAAATAAAATGATATTCCACAGGAATACCACTTCTATTTCAACAAATAAATTATATAACAAACTGACATAAAATGAATAATAATCCTTAAATTTATAAAGATTAAACTAACTCACAAACCTGCTCTTCTATTTGATTTCGAACAACAAAGTCATCAACGTTAATATCTTCATTTTGTATCGGAAACGTGACGAGAAACCTAATGGATCTGTCAAGAGGGTTTCTAAAGACGGTTGTAGTTAACGCTGTTGTATTCGTTGTTGACACAACTGATGAAATTGTTGTTACAGAAGAAGGTGTTACAATTGTTGTTGCAGATGTGGTTGTTGATAACTCTGTAGAAAGAGTCGATGAAGGAGATATCGTTGAGGTGTCAGTGACTGTTGATGTACCAGTGGCTGTTGTTGATAAACTTGAAGACACGGTCGATGAAGGAGATATTGTTGAGGTGTCAGTGACTGTTGATGTACCAGTGGCTGTTGTTGATAAACTTGAAGACACGGTCGATGAAGGAGATATTGTTGAGGTGTCAGTGACTGTTGATGTACCAGTGGCTGTTGTTGATAAACTTGAAGACACGGTCGATGAAGGAGATATTGTTGAGGTGTCAGTGACTGTTGATGTACCAGTGGCTGTTGTTGATAAACTTGAAGACACGGTCGATGAAGAGAATACTGTTGAGGTGTCAGTTACCGTGGTGGTATCCGTGGCTGTTGCTGTTGTTACGTCAGTAGTCGTGGTCGCTGTAGGAGTTATTGTTGAGGTGTCAGTTACCGAGTTGGTATCCGTGGCTGTTGCTGTTGTTACGTCAGTAGTCGCGGTTGTTGTAGGAGTTATTGTTGATGTGTCAGTTACCGAGGTGGTATCCGTGGCTGTTGTTGTTGTCACGCCAGTAGTAGCGGTTGCTGTAGGAGTTACTGTTGAGGTGTCAGCTACCGATGTGGTATCCGTGGCTGTTGTAGTTGTTACTTCAGTAGTCGCAGTTGCTATAGGAGTTATTGTTGAGGTGTCAGTTACCGAGCTTGTATCCGTGGCTGTTGTTGTTGTGACGACCGTAGTCGCAGTTGCTGAAGGAGTAATTGTTGAGGTGTCAGTTACCGAGGTGGTATCCGTGGCAGTTGTTGTTGTTACGACAGTAGTCGCGGTCGCTGTAGGAGTTATTGTTGAGGTGTCAGTTACCGTGGTGGTATCCGTGGCTGTTGCTGTTGTTACGTCGGTAGTCGCGGTTGCTGTAGGAGTTATTGTTGAGGTGTCAGTTACCGTGGTGGTTTCCGTGGCTGTTGTAGTTCTTACGTCAGTATTCGCGGTTGATGTAGGAGTTATTGTTGAGGTGTCAGTTACAGTGGTGGTATCCGTGGCTGTTGCTGTTGTTACGTCGGTAGTCGCGGTTGCTGTAGGTGTTATTGTTGAGGCGTCAGTTACCGTGGTGGTATCCGTGGCTGTGGCTGTTGTTAAGTCAGTGGTCGCGGTTGCTGTAGGAGTTATTGTTGAGGTGTCAGTTACCGTGGTGGTATCCGTGGCTGTTGCTGTTGTTACGTCAGTAGTCCCGGTTGTTGTAGGAGTTATTGTTGAGGTGTCAGTTACCGTGGTGGTATCCGTTGCTGTTGCTGTTGTTACGTCGGTAGTCGCGGTTGTTGTAGGAGTTATTGTTGAGGTGTCAGTTACCGTGGTGGTATCCGTGGCTGTTGCTGTTGTTACGTCGGTAGTCGCGGATGCTGTAGAAGTTATTATTGTGGTGTCAGTTACCGTGGTGAAATCCGAAGCTGTAGCTGTTGTTAGATCAGTTGTCGCGGTTGCTGTAGTAGTTACTGTTGAGGTGTCAGTTACTGTGGTGGTATCCGTGGCTGTTGCTGTTGTTACCTCGGTAGTCGCGGTTGTTGTAGGAGTTATTGTTGAGGTGTCAGTTACTGTGGTAGTATCCGTGGCTGTTGCTGTTGTTACTTCGGTAGTCGCGGTTGCTGTAGGAGTTATTATTAAGGTGTCAGTTACCGTGGTGGTATCCGTGGCTGTTGCTGTTGTTACGTCGGTAGTCGCAGTTGCTGTAGTTGTTATTGTTGAGGTGTCAGTTACCGTGGTGGTATCCGTGGTTGCTGCTGTTGTTACGTCCGTTGTCGAGGTTGCTGTAGGAGTAATTGTTGAGGTATCAGTTACCGTGGTGGTATCCGTGGCTGTTGCTGTTGTTACGTCAGTAGTCGCGGTTGCTGTAGGAGTTATAGTTGAGGTGTCTGTTACCGTGGTGGTATCCGTGGCTGTTGCTGTTGTTACGTCGGTAGTCGCGGTTTCTGTAGGAGTTATTATTGAGGTGGCAGTTACCGTGGTGGTATCCGTGGCTGTTGCTGTTGTTAAGTCAGTATTCGCGGTTGCTGTAGGAGTTATTATTGAGGTGTCAGTTACCGTGATGGTATCCGTGGCTGTTGCTGTTTCTACGTCAGTAGTCCCGGTTGTTGTAGGAGTAATTGTAGAGGTGTCAGTTACCGTGGTGGTATCCGTGCCTGTTGCTGTTGTTACGTCGGTAGTCGCGGTTGTTGTAGGACTTATTGCTGAGGTGTCAGTTACTGTGGTGGTATCCGCGGCTGTTGCTGTTGTTACGTCAGTAGTCGCGGTTGTTGTTGGAGTTATTGTTGAGGTGTCAGTTACCGTGGTGGTATCCGTGGCTGTTGCTGTTGTTACGTCGGTAGTCGCGGTTGCTGTAGGTGTTATTGTTGAGGTGTCAGTTACCGTGGTGGTATCCGTGGCTGTTGCTGTTGTTAAGTCAGTGGTCGCGGTTGCTGTAGGAGTTATTGTTGAGGTGTCAGTTACCGTGGTGGTATCCGTGGCTGTTGCTGTTGTTACGTCAGTAGTCCCGGTTGTTGTAGGAGTTATTGTTGAGGTGTCAGTTACCGTGGTGGTATCCGTTGCTGTTGCTGTTGTTACGTCGGTAGTCGCGGTTGTTGTAGGAGTTATTGTTGATGTGTCAGTTACTGCGGTGGAAGCCGTGGCTGTTGCTGTTGTTACGTCGGTAGTCGAGGTTGTTGTAGGAGTTATTGTTGATGTGTCAGTTACCGTGGTGGTATCCGTGGCTGTTGTTGTTACGTCAGTAGTCGCGGTTGTTGTAGGAGTTATTGTTGAGGTGTCAGTTACCGTGGTGGTATCCGTGGCTGTTGCTGTTGTTACGTCGGTAGTCGCGGTTGCTGTAGAAGTTATTATTGTGGTGTCAGTTACCGTGGTGAAATCCGAAGCTGTAGCTGTTGTTAGATCAGTTGTCGCGGTTGCTGTAGTAGTTACTGTTGAGGTGTCAGTTACTGTGGTGGTATCCGTGGCTGTTGCTGTTGTTACCTCGGTAGTCGAGGTTGTTGTAGGAGTTATTGTTGAGGTGTCAGTTACTGTGGTAGTATCCGTGGCTTTTGCTGTTGTTACTTCGGTAGTCGCGGTTGCTGTAGTTGTTATTGTTGAGGTGTCAGTTACCGTGGTGGTATCCATGGTTGCTGCTGTTGTTACGTCCGTTTTCGGGGTTGCTGTAGGAGTAATTGTTGAGGTATCAGTTACCGTGGTGGTATCCGTGGCTGTTGCTGTTGTTACGTCGGTAGTCGCGGTTGCTGTAGGAGTTATTATTGAGGTGTCAGTTACCGTGGTGGTATCCGTTGCTGTTGCTGTTGTTAAGTCAGTAGTCGCGGTTGCTGTAGGAGTTATTATTGAGGTGTCAGTTACCGTGGTGGTATCCGTTGCTGTTGCTGTTTCTACGTCAGTAGTCCCGGTTGTTGTAGGAGTTATTTTTGAGGTGTCAGTTTCCGTGGTGGTATCCGTGGCTGTTGCTGTTGTTACGTCGGTAGTCGCGGTTGTTGTAGAAGTTATTGTTGAGGTGTGAGTTACTGTGGTGGTATCCGCGGCTGTTGCTGTTGTTACGTCAGTAGTCGTGGTTGTTGTTGGAGTTATTGTTGATTTGTCAGTTACCGTGGTGGTATCCGTGGCTGTTGTTGTTACGTCGGTAGTCGCGGTTGTTGTAGGAGTTATTGTTGATGTGTCAGTTACCGTGGTGGTATCCGTGGCTGTTGTTGTCACGTCTGTAGTCGCGGTTGTTGTAGGAGTTATTGTTGAGGTGTCAGTTACCGTGGTTGTATCACAGGCTGTTGCTGTTGTTACGTCGGTAGTCGCGGTTGCTGTAGGAGTTATTATTGTGGTGTCAGTTACCGTGGTGGTATCCGTGGATGTTGCTGTTGTTACGTCGGTAGTCGCGGTTGCTGTAGGTGTTATTGTTGAGGTGTCAGTTACCGTTGTGGTATCCGTGGCTGATGCTGTTGTTACGTCCGTAGTCGCGGTTGCTGTAGAAGTTATTGTTGAGGTATCAGTTACCGTGGTGGTAGCCGTGGCTGTTGCTGTTGTTACGTCGGTAGTCGCGGTTGCTGTAGGAGTTATTATTGTGGTGTCAGTTACCGTGGTGGTATCCGTGGCTGATGCTGTTGTTACTTCGGTAGTCTCGGTTGCTGTAGGAGTTATTGTTGAGGTGTCAGTTACCGTGGTGGTATCCGTGGCTGTTGCTGTTGTTACGTCGGTAAATTCGGTTGCTGTAGGAGTTATTATTGTGGTGTCAGTTACCGTGGTGGTATCCGTGGCTGTTGTTGTTGTTACGTCGGTAGTCTCGGTTGCTGTAGGAGTTATTATTGTGGTGTCAGTTACCGTGGTGGTATCCGTGGCTGTTGCTGTTGTTACGTCAGTAGTCGCGGTTGCTGTAGGTGTTATTGTTGAGGTGTCAGTTACCGTGGTGGTATCCGTGGCTGTTGCTGTTGTTACGTCCATAGTCGCGGTTGCTCTAGAAGTTATTGTTGACGTATCAGTTACCGTGGTGGTAGCCGTGGCTGTTGCTGTTGTTACGTCAGTAATCGCGGTTGCCGTAGGAGTTATTGTTGAGGTGTCATTTACCGTGGTGGTATCCGTGGCTGTTGCTGTTGTTACGTCAGTAGTCGCGGTTGCTGTAGGAGTTATTGTTGAGGTGTCAGTTACCGTGGTGGTATCCGTGGCTGTTGCTGTTGTTAAGTCAGTAGTCGCGGTTGCTGTAGGAGCTATTGTTGAGGTGTCAGTTACTGTGGTGGTATCCGTGGCTGTTGCTGTTGTTACGTCAGGAGTCGCGGTTGCTGTAGAAGTTATTGTTGAGGTGTCAGCTGGCGTGGTGGTATCCGAGGCTGTAGCTGTTGTTACGTCAGTAGTCGCGGTTGCTGTAGTAGTTATTGTTGAGGTGTCAGTTACCGTGGTGGTATCCGTGGCTGTTGCTGTTGTTACGTCAGTAGTCGCGGTTGTTGTAGGAGTTATTGTTGAGATGTCAGTTACCGTGGTGGTATCCGTTGCTGTTGCTGTTGTTACGTCAGTAGTCGCGGTTGCTGTAGGAGTTTTTGTTGAAGTGTCAGTTACCGTGGTGGTATCCGTGGCTGTTGCTGTTGTTACGTCAGTAGTCGCCGTTGCTGTTGGTGTTATTGTTGAGGTGTCAATTACCGTCGTGGTATCCGTGGCTGTTGTTGTTGTAGTCGTTGCATCTGAAAATTATAATTTTTGCAATGATATGAATTGTCTTTTAGACAAACATTTTAAATAACGATATACTCTTTAGTATTTTTTTACACGTTCATCTTTTTAATGTTATCTTTGTTGTTGATCATGATGGTGTTTATGTTTAAGTTTTTGTTAGTTTTATTATTTTTATTGTTGGTGGTGTTTGTGTTGTTGATGTTGTTTTATGAGAATTCTCTATTTATATGAAACTCTCGAAGTCGATTATGATTACGGTAATGCGCATGAGGAAAAAGAAAATACCAAGAGAAAAAAAATCGTGTTTTCCGGTATGCAAAGTCTGGATTTCCGATTGGACCTTGTGACTATCATTCGGGTGCAATAGTCCTGATATTTTTGGATCCGGGTTGAAACTGAAAAGCTGCCATTTTGTTTCACGATTCGCTTTTTCAGAAGTTCTCCTTCCATTTGTTTGTAAGATAGCAATTAAGATTGAACTCGCCCCAGATATTAACTTACATAATGAAATACAGAGCAATTGAATTAAAAAATAAAAATAAAAGATGTCAGCTTTCTCAAAACTAAACATAATTGAACCGAATTGCACCATCGAGAAGTCTTCTGTCATAAGATGGAAAATAAAACCTAATTAATCATGTCTTGCGCGATTAATTCGTGAAAATGTCGTGTATATCTATTTTTAGTTTAAATGTATGAAAAAAAAAGCTGTCAAAATTTATTGCTCAAACAGAGATAGCAGATTCACGCGATTCTCTTTACTCAATAAGAAACAATTATCAGTGCCCAAGGTTATAAAACTGAGCATGGAAACCAGTCTCAAATCTCAAGCATCTGATTGGCTGAAATGGCGACTGGTAGCCATTTCAGCCAATCAGATGCTTGAGATTTGAGACTGTTTTCCAAACTCAGTTTTATAACCTCCAGCCCAGGTTGATCCTGATTCAAAACTAGTTAAAACTTGTTTTGAAGTTAAGACAATAAACATTTAAAATAACTACCCAAAAATTTTCCATTTTTGAGAACGATTCTGTTGATTAAAAGATAATAAAATAAACTGAAATAATACTTACAATACCAAAATAAAAATAGGCTAAATTAAGTTCTATCAAAAAAAGGTAGAACATTGCGTTTGAAAATAAAAAAATCAAAGAAGCCTCGAACCTATGCATACAATAGTTTTTTTTTCCTGCCTGGCGATCTTACCACTGCGCCATGATGACAAAATCAAAATGTGTGTCTGTCTTTAACTTTATAGAGTCATTAGTCAAATTATCTGATAATTGCATTGTTAATCGGTCGTCTAAATATGTCACTCTCAAGTTATCTATAAACAACAAGAAACGCCGCAATGCGCCGAAACCAGGTTTTCAACGAATGAGTAGAATCCAGAGTTGCATTATGATATAAGCTACCCACACAACAAGTTTTGTGTCAATAGGTCAAAGCAAACTCAAGTTATTACGCAGAAACTAAATTTCTATTTTAGCAACAGTGACCTTGACCTTGATCACAGACATCTAGGTAGCAATCCGAAGTTGATCTTGATATAAGCTACCCAAACACAAAGTAAGGTATCAAAATGTCACAGCTAACTCGATATTATAAGATATATAGGTATATTATTGGTTGATAGCAAATGACCGATCAAGATGGTCTCCGAGGAAGTTATTTAATAAAAAACCATCTGTAAATTTAAAAAGAAAGGTTACCAACATGATATTTACAGCTCTCTACAGGCCTGGTGATTAGCCCATCTACAGTTGATCATTATGCTTACCTCTTTGGTTGCACGACGGTGGCAGGGGTTTAAAAGTTTATGAAAGTTTATGGGGAAATCTTTTCTTAAAAGAACCTAGAAGCTCGATTTGTTTCTTTTATCCCTGTCATCGTGTTCTTGCTGATTTTTTTTCCAGGTGCTCTGGTCTCGGTAAGATCATTGCGTACCCGCTCTTTGGCTTTGCAATGCTATTAGCTTCTTATGTTTTATATGTTTGTGTGCTTTTGCATGCAACATTGTTGAGCCGATGAGTGGGTTGGAGTTATTTCACCAAGACAATTTGTACTTGTTTTCGATATGAGAACATGTTGGGGCCAGTGTGAGGTTGGTGCACCCTTGAACATGGTTTAAACCCCCAGTGCATTTGTTTTGCCACTGACCGTTCCAAGGCGGTAACCTCTCTAGTTCTCACTTTCGTTATTTGTTTGTGGCGTCCATTTCGAAACTGAATATTGTAATATCATGCTCTCCTTTCCTCTCTACTTTTTGGCTGTGTGGTGAGGCTGTGTATGCTTGATGTGGCCATTCCTGATATGCATATTTCAGTTTTTTATTAAAAAACTGAATTTCTATTTTTAGCAACACTGACCTTGACCTTGATCACAGACAACTGGGAAGCAATGCCAAGCTGCCTCTTGATATAAGCTACCCACAAACAAAGTTTGGCGTCAATTGGCTAAAGCAAACTCAGGTTATTGAGCGGAAACTGAATTTCTATTTTTAACATCAGTGACCTTGACCTTGATCACAGACACCTGGATAGCAAACACGAGCTACCTCTTGACATAAGCTACAACTCTGCAAAGGAGATTGATATTTTTGCCTTTTTGTTAGACAGACGGGCATGTACTCTTGACAGTTCGCACTTTCTACGTCATTTAAAACGTTTCTAGAAAAGTCCAGTGTTAAGGAAGATGAAGCAACAGAAATCAAACAATCATCTAAGTTCAACACGTGCTCTTTGTGATCAGATGAGCAATGACTTATACTGGAACAACAAACATAAAAATATCAAAAAGTAAACAGCTTCATACAGCAATGAATAAATTAATGTAAGTTACTCTGGAGGCTCCACGTCACAAGATTTTGAGTTGGACGTGTCAGCGACTTCATCACCAACATCATCGTCATCATCATCATCATCATCCGCACCATCATTATTATCATCATCATCAACAACAGCAATCTCATTTCCATCGTTGTTGAAACGTTAAGAACTCTTTCGTGTTATTTTTTACTTTTATAATAAATGGCTAAGTCAATCCTCTTTATGTTGCAAGTGGCACAGTTGCACACCATATAAGCACTTTCTACTTTATGCGTTGAGCGTCGCCGCATAAACGTGGTTAACCTGTTTATGTGCTGAAAATCGCTACATAAACGAAACACATTTATTCGGCTATGGTGCAAAAGGCAGTTACACTCGTTTTCAAATATGAGTACGTACTTTTCCCTTCATTCATAACTTTTAGCTTGTAATTATCACCTTAACTTGCCTTGTCATCTTATACTTACTGTTCTGGACACAGACCGTAAGTAGATAATAAGCGGGCCCATAAAAGCAATGCCATCTTCTCAAATGCGTGATGTCATTTCAATGTATGACGTCAGCTTCCTGTATATGTTTTCGAATAGCGCGGCTTATTTATTGTCTGTTAATGACTTCAATGTCTGAATCGAATGACCATATCTAGGATATATTTGCTATTGCCTAAGCTGGAATTTTTTATAATTATTTATTTTCTGCAAAAGCAAGTAACACAGAAACAGCTACATTTATCGTTGTGATACAAATCACAGACACCTGTTTAGAGGTCCTTTTCTGGCCAGTATGTCAGTAGAGCTATATAGGCTTAAAACAGAGCTCTAGTATCAAGTATTACAAGAAATATGTTGTTGTTGTTTTTTCGAAAACGAGGATATTTTGTGTTCTGGGTGATTGAAGTTGCATCTCGTGATACAGATCGCTCATTTATTAGCTGATCTTGACCAAACTTAATACTAGAGCTCTGTTTTAAGCCTATATAGCTCTACTGACATACTGGCCAGAAAAGGACCTCTAAACAGGTGTCTGTGGTACAAATACTGTTGTAAAGTCTGAGCATTACTGTTGCTACCAAATGCAAGTCATGTACAGAACAAGTTATTCATCTATCTACATGTAAATAGATAGTGATAACAATATCCACATTAATGGTTAGTGATTATTCATATGGCAAATTTAAATTAAAAAAATAACGATCCAGCCATTTAAATCACATCATTAAAAACAAAGGAAGGGTCTTTGATATGATCTAGAAAGAACTTTAAATTTCTTTCCAACGGCATTTGTTATGAACATTTTGACTTATAAAAGGTTGTTACAAAGCAATTAAAAATTTTCACTTTATGTGTTACCTAACAACCTATTGCAGATGCAGTTTCTGCCTTTTAAAGTAAGCATCACTACAAACGTGGTGAGAGCACTTGAAAGTGTCAAAAATAGCCCATTTTTGCAAGTAAGATGTTAGCATCTAAAAATTGCCATGTTTTATCAATCTGTAATTTTTTTCTATCTGTTTATAGTCAGTCTTCTTTTGTTTTGCCTTTTAGGCAATTTAGTTGCGGTTATTTTGATGTAAAAGTCATAGTTCTATGTCGGCTAATTCTCTCACAATTTAAGGATCAGTCATGACAGTGCCTTGTAAGATGGCTTCACCAAAAAAATGTCCTTGAACTTTCTGGCCTTCAAAATATCATTAAAAGTAATATATGAAGCTTTACCTCCTGCTAAATACATTTCATTATGTTCACTTAATGGGAAAATAGCTAGAGTTTTACAGATCAGAACATACAGTTTTACTGTCAACCATTTCAGTATGTTGAATCGGTTTGTCCGTAAAATATGGTAACGTCCGTCCCCCCACAGTATCTTTAAGGAAAATGATTAAAGTAATAAAAAAATACCCACTTCTCAATCTCACAGATGGCAGATATTAGAAAAATAAAAGTTAACATCTCTTATTCAAAGCAGTAAAAAATTACAACACTTTATGTAAAAGTAAAATGTAACGTCCGTCCCTGTAACGTCCGTCCCCTTTTATACATGTTCTTTCATGCTCATTAATCAATCATATTTTGGTAGAAATTTAAAGTCTTTTGTTGTTTTTTTAATGACTGAGCCGTTTCCTACAAATCTGATTCAAAAATTCCATTTACCGATGTGTGACATGACTGTATTGTTAGAATCTCTAAGGAATACAATTTCTCTGGTAACTTAGAGTGACTTTTGAATATATAAACTTATTTTTTCAAAATATTTCTTGTTTTCTCCACAAAAATACTTTATTTTACCTCTTTTAACATATTGAAACTACTAAATAGAAATATAACACTATGTTGGGTGAACTTATTCAAATATACTTGGTTAAAGGTAGGGGGACGGACGTTACAAAATTATGAAAAGTTCTGTAGAAGTAAAAAAAAACAGGGTTTCATATTTTTTTGTCCTGAATTTCTGGAATTTAAGCTAATCTCTTTTTAAATCAATCTTATATCATCTAAACTGTATTTTTAATGTGTTTTCAACTTTCCTATGGCTAAAGTTTGTAGTTCAAAATTTCAGAGCACATTTAAGTTGCCAAAGTGAAATAAACAATAAATGATGTCTCTTAAAACAACATTGATACCATAAATTAGCATATTTAATCCCAAGTCAGTTGCTTAAAACAACATTACCACCCTCAATTAGCACATCTTCAATCATACAAACTGATCATCAAAAGGACATAGATCACATCCCCTGCTGATAAGACCTATGCCTTGCTAATGAGATTATGCAACATGGTCATAAAACACAAGGCCCTTTACCTAATTAGCATTTTGTACAGAACTGAACAGTGATCGGTTGGATACTGAATTGATGGGAGGGTTTAAAGCTTTAATTTTCTTGCCAAACAATAAATCAAATTCCATAAAAGACTAATCATGTAAATTAGTAAAGATGCATTTAATGAACTTAAAATCAGATGCTGTTAAAATGTTAACAGTAAAAAAGATGACAGCTATTCCTGATATGTCTATTTCACCTTTTTTGTTAACTCAGATAGTCTTTTCCATTTAATAACTTTCTAATGCTTCCTTTTTAACAGTGTTGCAACAAACATAATTTTCCTTTCAAATTTAACTTACAATTTGTTAACTTACAGATGAAGTGCAATCTGCATTCTGTTGCTGGTTGTGGAGGCTTACTATCAAAACTTTTGATTTAGTTAAAACTATTTTTCAGTTTTCGTTTTAAGTTTTGTAATTCACTGTTTAAGTTTCCAAGAATGATAATACCTTCATTTCATCTTCAGCTAGATGTGTTGAAAGAATATAAACTTTGTGATAAAGTTAGTTCTGACATGACGCCATGTTGATAACTCCGGAAGTTTCAATTGATATTAGCTTGCACGTGCTATTTGATCTCTTACCACCAATCATTTTATGACTTAACAGGTTCTTTTACCCCATATGATTGTGTTAAACAATATGAAATGAGGAAATATACTATTAAATTATATGAATAAGTGCAGCCTGTAGCTTCAATACTGTTATATGTAACGTCCGTCCCCCTAACCATCTATATTCTTGGTTCATACACTGTTAACTTATGCTTCAAAAATTCAAAAAATCTATTGTTGTTCCTTTATCTTTGTTTGTATTGCTTGATTATTGAAGGGTTTTTAAATAAAAATACAATCACGCAGTGTCTAAATAAAAAAAAATCATTTACAAATTGTTGGCAGATTTCATAAAATTGAATGTTAAATATTTTTTTGTGTCAGAAAAGTATTTTCTGTAAATCCTGTATACTTTTTCTGGCAAACATATGGCTAGGCATAAAAATAAACCCAATAAAGTTTATGTGAAACTATATATGGATTCAAAACAGCAGGTTTTCTATGCACTGGTAACGTCCGTCCCCCAATACACTCAATTACATGGCTCAAATACGAAAAATTTGGAAAAAAGTTATCTATACCTGTAATTTTTCTGAAAATTGAATTTTCAAAGTTTAGAAACAGATCAGAATCAATAGAATATCTGCAACTTTATTTTTTGGTCCACATGCTAACACAATTGATCCATTTACTGTGCAGTAGGCATATACAAATATTTTCAGTCATGAATAGTACAAACTATTAATATTGATCAACATAATTATGTCCAATTGTGCAGTATTTTACAGGCAGAGGTGAAGATCAGTTTAAATTGATTATGAGAGAATGACATTGATTATTGGCATTGGGAGGCTTTTAAACATAGTTAATCGATGTCTTCCGATCATCGGTACATAATCACTAGCCGATATCTAGGGTTTTCACAAATACCTATGGTTATCGGGCGGTAATCCTAGTTATTGTCAATAACTATGGTTATCAGATAGATATCTATAGTAATTGGTAGATAACCATGGATATGGGTTCAATTGTGCAAACCGCTTGCCCTACAGATCTCTGAGTCTCTTAATTTGATGCAACATTGATGATTGCAGGATGTACATGTGGCTCATCACGTAGTGTTTTTATAGTGCATTTTTCACCTCACCAGTGTTTAGAACTCTGCCATGTTATGAAAATATTACAAACTCAATCGGATTTTAGCTGAATTTCAGTTATTATTTTTAACAGCATTGAAATAAGCAAGATTATGATTTAAAATGAATTATGAATCGGACCGATATCCATAGTTATTGGTCGATAACTATAGATATTGGATTATTCGGGCAAACCGCATGTCAAAGTGAAACAGATACAATGGCAAGACAACCTTGGATATTGATTTATATCTAGAGTTTTGTGCCAAGTGCACATTAGATCTGATGTCCATAGTTATTAGTGAAAACTCTAGTTAAATATTGCTCGTTATCCACGGTTAACTCCAAGAACTATGGTTTACAGTCGGTAACTATAGTTTTCGCTAATGTCCATAGTTATTGGTCTGACATCCATTGACAATAAGTATGGTTATCAGCAGATATCTAGGGTTTTCACCAATAACTATGGTTATCGGGTGGTAACCCTAGTTATTGTCAATAACTATGGTTATCTGATCAATATCTGTAGTTATTGGTTGATAACGGTGGGTATGGGATCAATTGTGCAAACCGCTTGCCCTACTGATCTCTGAGTCTCTTAACATGATGCAACATGAAAGAATGCAGGATGTACATGTATGTGTGCTCATCATGTTTTATTTTTATAATGCATTTTTCACCTCACCAGTATTTAGATTTCTATCAATATTACAAACTCAATCAGATTTTAGCTGCATTTTAGTTTTTATTATTAACAGCATTGAAATAAGCAAGGTTATGAAATAAAATGAATTGATAAGCAGCTGATAACTTCCAGGTGTTCCATTTTTCAAATTACCTCCCTTTGAAAATGCAAAATTGATACAAAGGTTAATTGTGTTTCTATCATTCGCTCTGAGTACCAACTGCATTGTGGATTGTGATCGGGATGAGATGCTCGGAGTGTGTTCAATAAATAAAAATGCATTATTTGGAGGTAATTTAGCATGTATTAGTTTTATTATTAAATATTTTTCTGGAAATTCACAATATATAGTGTATTGGATATTTTACATAAATATATGAAACTTTCTGTAAACAAAGAATTATTTTTAAGATTATTTAACAGAATGAAACATACTTTCATGTTTTTGTCCAATCATGAGCTATTCAGTAAGAAATTCCAGAAAATAAGTCTTAAAAAGATTACCCTATCATGTAAAAAAGGTTCCGAATACTTAAGTTAAGTTCACCTGAACTAGAGGAAGCCTGAATGTCTTCAAGACATAATATCACTTTTGTCAATTCTGTGGTAAAGTAAATTGATATTGTTGTTTTTAAATTATATATTTTGTAAACACTTTTATTACATAAGCATTGGGGAAGAAGTTGTATTCTAAAGGGTATGGTAATTGAAACCCATAGTAGTGGTTAAAAATCATAAAATTCATAGAATATTGAATTGTTCTTCAAAATCAACAAAACATACATGTATCATACTTGATAGGCAAATAACATGTGGTGAGAACACTATTAAAAGTGAAAATAATGAAAATTTGTAAGAACAAGTGTGATATTGATAGGCAAGGTTTGAAATCAGAATGCATGTTGGTTTGCTTTCTTTCAAAATATCATTGAAACAAATCAACAAATAAGCTAGATATTGCAATACAATTCTATGAGAAATTGTTCAGTTGTCTCTGAATAATAGACCGTCTGTAAAACAGTAAGTTACTGTTTTACTTTTTCTTGTTTATGTAGGTAACTTCTGTCAACGTACCATCGAAATCTATATTGTACTGGTTTTGTTATTGCGGTAACTTCTGTCACCGTACAAACGAAACCTATCGTGTACTGGTTTTGCTATTCGGGCAACTTCTGTCAGCGTTTAAATGAAACGTATATTATACAGGTTTTGTAAATATGACCTTCAACTTATCAACGAAATTTCCTATTCTGTAGATGTGAATATCCAGGTAGCACCAATAATATATAGTATACAATTTAGTTTTCTCCTGTTCTTTTCGTTCGGCGTGTTCAACGGAATTCAAATTCTGCAGGTTTGGTTACCAAGGACACCTTCTTTCAGCTAAAATTGGGAATCCAGGCTCTCTTTGCGCATCAACGAAATTCTAAGACCATACGAGTTGTTAAATAGGTACCGCCTTTTCAGCATTCGCGAAATAATAAAGTCTTTAAACGCCTTTTTGACAACAATTATACTGCAATTTTCCAGTTACACTATGATGCCAGCGATACTGAGTCCTAGTTATCTAATATGTAATTAATTTATGTTATAAATATCTATCTAAAGAAAATCTGTTTTCATTAAATGCATTAATGCAATTTGATATTATACCGTTTATTTTGAGCCTAATATCCGACGCACAACTATACTCTAATAGCTATTATCAATTTAATACAAGCGATTTCGTAATTTGTTGCTGTTGTTTTTGTTTTTCGAAATTTGAATCAGAGTAATGTTTATTTTTACACTTGCAATGCATGTGAATTATTAAATTTAAGAAAGTCTTATTCGTTTAGCGTTTCCAAGATGCTTTCTTTTTTATAATAAAGTAAAAAAAGACCATTCTTTTAGAAACGTTATAGTGTTGCGTATTGATTTGTTATCTTCAATATCCTTAAACATGTATTTGGATAAACTCTTTTTAAAATATTTCAAATCTCAAATTAACTATTTAATATGTTTCATATGTTGGCACTTCGTCATAAATCTTTCTCATAATGGTTACTTTCCTGCAGAATAAATGCTTTCACGAAACAACTCAGTTTAATGTAAATGTGTATTTGATTTTAAAACAAATATCCAAACAGATGCACTAATTTATTACATGACACTCCACCCGAATTTGCTACAGTAGCGAAGCAATAAGAATTTATTATAATTTATCAATTTTCACCAGCCTTTCAGATGAAGATAACATTCAGTTCAAACCCGCATGAATTTTTGAATACATATTCCTTAATGACAAATAATGAAATTCGTAAACATATTATAGTTTATCAAAGTAGCCTTTATAATTCGGGTAGACGAATCTCGGGACATACTGTACTCTATACTACGCCCAAAGACTTAATAAACAACTTAAAAATCGAGTCATTCTTGCACGATTTAATTGCGATACCGAATGTGACACCACGATATTATAAAACTCAAAATGAAGATCCGCCTCAAGTCTCAAGCATCTGATTGGCTGATATGTTATTTTAATTATATTATGTTATGTTAATTAGGTTATGTTACGTTAATTATGTGTCTTCACCTTACCATCTTCCCAAGGCTTCAAATTATATCAGAAACCATATAATTATACAAAATATTTCGTGATTAATACTTATAACATATTTATAATAAAATCATATTCGATTTATATTAATTTGATAATCAACGTACTGGTGACTTCCGAAACAAATTATTCAAATAGATGTACGTGGTACATTTAATACGACAAATATAAATTTTTTATTGCAGGCTCGGTTTGATTGAGTCTGTTCATGGGCAACAATCGAAAAATATATTCATACCCACGCCGCTAAGCCGCCTCCCCCACCCCGGATGAGCGCCAATCAGTATTTACACCAGCAAATAGAACAATTTTGATCATTCCCAAACGATGGTGAGCACATGGCAGTGAACATGGAATCTTCAATACGGTATTTTCAGATAAATACAAGAAAAATTTTGATGCAAGGCATCAAAGTCGGCGGGAGAAGGATTTTCATGTAATTACAACAATGTAATCACACTGCTCTGACGAAATCTGAATGACTGAGATTATTACGTTCTATTACTACAAAAATCAGAACATACGCAGTGAAACAGTCAACATCCCGATAGTACGGGCTTCTGTCGTTTTCAAAAATCGTCACATGAAAAATTCAAAGCACTGAAAGGACTGCAAGCCAGCGGAGCGTAAACATAATCAAAATAAAACAAACAAATAATGTTCAATGTAACAGGAATTCCAGTTTTATTCCAGTTATAAAGATTTATAATAACTAAACAGAATGAAGAAACTCCTATAGAAGACATGTTATGTGCTTGCAACATTGTGGGTTGCCTATGTTGAATGACATATAGATATGTGATATAAGTTAAATTGCAGTAAAATTTTCACTGTAAATAAACAAAACAAAAAAAAAGAAAAAAAAGAAGCTGTGTTTGGACAACACATATGCCCTGGTAGCGAAGTTTGTCATGATACATATTTAAAATGATAGCACAATGTTAAAACAGCAAGAAATCACAAGTTAGTTCTAAATAATGGAAAAAAGAACTTTCTTGTGCCAGAACCTGAGCATAAAAAGAATTTTACATGAAAATCAATTAATGTAACATATTTATAATCTAAGATTATAATGTACAGATTATTCATGACAAAAGTGGGAAAGTTACAGAATTTTATGTAATTAATGCTTAGGCATTATTACAAACACTGATGATGCAAGTATTTGGAGGGTGGGCATTTATTAGAGGCACATGATTGAAATTGAGAAATATCCAACATGCTGAAACAGATAAACCATTTCTCTAAGTACAAAATGGGAAGATAACCTCAGAAATAAGGTAGCTGGAGTTATTTAACTTGTCAGGGTCGTGACCTTTGCAATGTTAAGTAAGTGTGTTAAATTCATTTTACTGTTCTTTGCAGACAATGAGAAATATCCAACTTTCAGAAACAGGTTAACCATTTATCTCTTAGTATAAAATGGGGAGATAACCCCAGGAATAAGCTAGCCAGAAATATGTAACTTGTAAGGCGTCATAAACTATGCACTGTTAAGTGAGTGTGAGAACTTTCATGCTAATGCCCTTAGTAGAAATTGAGAAATATCCAACTTGCCGAAACAGGTTAACCATTTATCTCCAATTACAAAACGGGGAGATAATCCCAGAAAAAAGGTACACAGAGTTATGTTTCTTGCCAATGCTCTTTGTAGAAATTGAGGGGGGATTGCATAAAAATACCATTAACTCAGATACAACAATCATTGAAAATTATCCAATTCAATAGTTGATAGAAATGGGAATATTCAACAAAATAAAAATGGTCAAAATATTGACAAACGTAATTTTTGGGGAACTGTTTAAATAAATGAGAAAAGGGACATTAAAAGCAATTGAACAGGACAAATACAAAAACATTACAGGATACATGTATGTTTGATCGAGCAATACCAGGATCAAAATACATCACTGCCCAGAATGCCTAGCCCTGGGTTTATGCAACTCAATATTTACACATGTACCAATTTTGATGATAATTTTATATTCATGCTTTATAGCAACACATCACAACTTAAAGCAGTGCCATTAGCCTTATAAATGTCATTTAGTAAATGAAAGAGGCACAACAAATTTTTTGTGTTAGTCATATAGTATGGAAATTGTTGGGTTAGCAAAATTGTATTTATTTCATAAATTATTATAGCTTATTTCTTTACCTTGTACTATGTCTCTTGATTATTTCCACTTTCAACGTAAAAACACAGGGACCCCGTGAAAGGCTATTTGATCTTGGTTTCATGTATAACAATGTGTCAGAGGGAGCCAGAGTTATGTTAATGTAACCATATTTTAAGGAAGTGTCCAACCTTATAAATCAGATAAAGGGGCTCTTTATATTCATTTAATTAGCTAAAGCCTTTAACAGACACCTTTTCCCCACTGTTATCTGTCAACTCTATTTAGACCCTTTTAATGCATGCACCACATCTATCTGATCTATATATACACTTTTTGAATCTTGACCAGGAAGTACATGTACCTAAAAGATCTAAACATTAACAGACTCTGATTAGCCAAACTGATATGCATGTTGATATGGTCTAACCTTGTCACACATGGAATAAAAGCTGCATGGAAAGAGTAGACAAAAACATGGAATACTTGAGTTGTGCACAGAAAATCCATTTCTAACTTCAACCCTTAACTCTATATATACACCTTTATGGCATAGGCAAACAGTGTAGATCTAGATCACCCTGCATCTCTTTGCTGTTTAGTCAGAATCTGCACTATTCACTTTCAGATTCATAAAGTTATTTCTGAACAAGACATGACAAATGTAGATCTGATCAGATGGCACAAATGTTCAGTTTGATCTGGATCTACACTAGAAACACATGCAATGAAAGGCACATTTATATAGCAGAAAAGTGCTCTTGATCAATAATTTTTAGTTTTGCCCCTTAGAATGACATGAACACTCTTTCTCAGTGAATATTATCATCTTCACCAAAATTTTAGAAATTACTCTACATCATAAAGCTATTACAGTTACTATAACTAAGTTAATGCATATAATATATATGATTATTCCTATTTTGTCATCAGAAATATTAATACATCTATGTTCTTTCAATGCCATTTAGTTAACAAATTATTTTATTAGAAGATAATCTGATATCATTTAGGGATTTCAAAAGATGCAGATTCTTGCATTTTGATGCAAGCATATTTGATTTTTTTCACTTTTGACCCCCTGGCTAAGTTTAATATGTTCTTTTAAATATGTTTTTTATTCACAAATTTATCACATCTAATGAGCCAGTTACTGTTCTTTGCTCGTGAAAAGTCTCTTCAGGGGTGCAGGGATTTCGGATTTCAATAGCTTTTGAAAACCAGGGGTTGTTTGTCCCTGTTGAGAGTTTTTAAGGGGTCATAATCAAATAGTTGCAACTTATATCTTGTGTTCAACTTGAACTTAACTACTTATAAAAGTGCTTTAACTTCGTTTAAATATATGTTCAGTGGTCTAATAAGTATTGATTTTATAATTAAAATGCAATAGACACAATATTTATCTTTATTCTTGCAATATTCGACCATGATTCCTTCATCAAAAGAACCCAAGCTCAAAATCAGGAACGGTCAAATGTAGAAAAAACTAATTTGCTTGCATCAAAATGCAAGAATCTGCATCTATTGAAATCCCTGAGGCAGGAAAATTAAGTCTGACATGGTTAATTTTCAAGTTTAATCCAAACTGATCGTCACAATATTTTCCTGTTGTTGCGATAATTACCTGGCAAAAACTAGATAATTTAAAAATTAAAAATTCCAGTTTCTTTAATCCATGTTTGAAGTGGTCATATTGAAAAAAAACAAATATCATTGAGACTTAGGAAGCTAGTTTAAGCTTAAGACTTGTAAACCTAGACGGTGTTTAACTGCCAGTGTGATACAGAACTTTGTTTTCCAAATTGCTTGAAGTGTCTATCTTTAGTAAGACTACATCCTCACCAGAAAATGTAAACAATAATCAGATGTGTTTCCATGCAGCTGGTTTTATACAAATCATTATAGGCAAAATATACCAAACTGTTTTAGTAAAGTTGATTGCACATTTATGCATACAATGACTGCACATATGCAATATTTGGGATAGTTTTAAACAGTTAAAACCCTTATGCCATGACCTTTCGAAATCACTGTAATAAATTTTTTGTCCATGTCTGTGTTTATTTGTAATCCTTTCAGGATTTCACGTACTATCTGTCATGTTAATTCCACTTCCGAAAAAACTCATTTTGCATCATTTTCATAACTTTCACAATTTAAATTCGCACAAAACATTAGAAATTTGTTCTAACGAAAGTGTTCAATATTTTTGGTATACACAATCAAGGGGAGATCACCGGAGTTGTGTGTAGTTTGGGCTAAACGCCCTCTGTGTTACGAAACAATGTCAAACCCGTAAAACAATCGACGCGGTATATAACAAACATTAACAAACAGACCATTGCACGATTAAAAAAGCAACGTACCATAATTTTATAGTATTATTACGTTTTGTCCCGAAAAACAATCTCACCAATTATGTTCCACAAGATCACACATAGGTATAAACACAGTGCAAAGGTCAACATCCCTGACCGATTATACGGAAACTACGTCTTGCAATGTACAATTAAAACAATGGATGACCAGTATCGCAATTGTACATTTATTGACACCTTTGTTTCCGAACAAAACTCGCACGAATTATGTTCCTCAACTTCCAACAGGTACATCTACAGTGCAGCAGTAAACATCCCTGACCGATTATACGGAAGGACCGGCTATCGTTGTTTTCAAAAATTAGTCACGTGCTCAGGAGAACTTATTATTTTAAAATTTAAGAAAAATAAAAAATCCTACAAAGCGATGTCAATCAGTTCCTATGATACAATTCGTTAACCATTTGTTAATACGTTTTTTTGCACAACTCTCATTAATATATATATCAGAACAAAAATAGAAACATTTCTAAAATTATGCTATTATCCCCACAAAAATAGTCACGTGCTCAGGAGAACTTATTATTTGAAAATTTTTAAAAAATCAAAGAAATCCTACAAAGCGATGTCAACCAGTTCCAATGGTGCAATTCGTTAACAATTTGTGAATACTTTTTTTTTGCAAAACATCTCTCATTAATATATATCTAAACAAAAATACAAACATTTCTGAAATTATGCTGGTATCCTTCCACATTAAATTCTCAAAGTATCCACAAATATAGTCGGCGGCTCATTGCCGCCGACTAATTATTCCATGTTCAGCGGCGTATGGTCACCAGATAAAGGAACCTATTTTCCGAACTCGAGAAAGCCATTGACTGAACAGAATGGATCCGCCAACACAAAATATGTTTTCGGTCCTACGACAATACTGCTTATTTATTTAAAGTTATTAACAATCTGGCTAAATGTTTATATATTGCATCACAAATTAGACAGACTAATTAACAGGGAAAATAAACAGAACTCGAATTGTACTGTAATGAACTTTACATGCATATATGTATCTATTAGTTTCTCAGAAAATGTACTTTTATTTTGATAATGATTTTGCTTTTTGCATGCGCTTTTATATACCTAAATGTATTATGTGGCGTTAAATTTGCTTTATGCTATTTTATGCCAATAAAGTTATGTTATGTTTTGTTATTTATAATTCTGGCGAAGACGACTTGTTTCATGTCATTATTTTAAAAATCTAAAAAATTTAAAAGGAGAATGGGAAACATCTGGGTTGAAGGTTATAAAGCTGAGTTTGGAAACCAGTCTCAAATCTCAAGCATCTGATTGGCTGAAATGGCGACCAGTCGCCATTTCAGCCAATCAGATGCTTGAGATTTGAGACTGGTTTCCATGCTCAGCTTTATAACCTTGTGCACTGGATATATATAATATTGATTTAACTGCATACATTAAATAGTCCGTGTTGAAATAAAAAGCCGAAGAAAAATAGGACATGTTACGTTCACTGTAAAATAGACGAAGACATGTACGTCATTAATGCTCTTTTATCAAAACATACTATAGTCATAAACCACGGGTTTTTATTTGGAAAATAAATCATGCACACGGTGTCAGCCTCCCATATGTTCCGCACTAGCATACCATTATCAACAAATCTGGTATTTTCAATTTTATAAATTTCATTAAAAAAAAACGGAAGAGGTTGTACCACTTGAATGTGTCTATACAAAAGTATTTGCTTTCCTTTCACGTTACACCCTAAATTGAGTAAATACAATCTAGATCCTGACTGTAATTATGATAATGAAATGTAACGATCCATTTAACGTTTAGTGAATTCAAGCAAATACTGATGTTTAATTGTAAAAAATGTATAAAAAATACAATTTAAAACACTTGTCTCAACAAAGCTACCACGGCTAACATAAAGCCGGACCTGTAATTGCAATCGAAATTTAACACGCAAGTAGCCACGGCGAGGCTAACCACAAACTAGACTTTTTTGAGAGGCAATGTAACGCCCGTTACTGTCTAGTGGTATTAAACTGTTGGCAATGCTACATACACTAAATGAATGAAAATTCGCTTTAGACTCCTGGTGGCCAAGAACCACTAATAAAAACAAATACTACTATTTACCTTTTATCTTCCTTAAGATATATGGTAGCTCTTTGCTACCTAGAAGCCACGGGCCACCTTCCCGAGACCAGACAATTAACTTGTCATGATTGATAATACAACAAAATATATTACGTCCGTTTTCCAAAGTGACAACGGACCTCCGACTAATATTCAGACACTAAGAACCCGATTTTGATTCTTTATTCTACTGTTGCCATCTCTTAACCACGTGTAGCGGAATACGCATGTCAGGAATACACACATCGAGAAAACAAATCACCCCAACACCACCAAAAAGTAGAGAGGAAAAGAGAGCAAGAGCAAAGAAAATAATTAGTTTCAGAAAGGACTCCACAAAAACTCACGAAACTGAGAAAATAAGGGTTTACGGACTTGAAACGGTCAGTTGCAAAACAATTTGTTTTAAGTTCAAACCGGGTTTACGGGGCACCAACTTCACACTTTCCCAACAGGTTCCTTTTAATTTTGAACAAACAAGTACAATTTGTCTTAGATACAACCCAAGAAGATAAACAAACTAAAATTTCCCATTACCGCCTTACGACCAAGAGCCACAAACCAAAGACCAGACCTTTACTGATAACAATGCATCTGTACTAATTTCAAATTCGTGGTCACGTGCCGCTCACTGAAGCCCCGACAATTGGCAATGCACGATAAATGACCAATTTTCAATTGACGACTATGACTAAGGACGCGCAAATAAACCCAGACCATTTTTTGAATACCAATATAAGTTCTATATTGTAATACCGAGTGACCACGTGTTACCAAATTGAATGAAAGATCAAACTATTGATCATTTTAACTGCCAGTAAAACACACATTTAAACTCCAGAATTTCATCCATTAATCATAGGCCGTCGACAGAATACCACTCAAATTATAAATGAATTTGCTGTGCGCTAATGTTCATGCATTAAGATGGTATCAAAATGATTATAAAAACAAGCCACAACGTTTGAAATTTTATATATTCCGAATCATATTTCATAATTTACCAAATGCAATTCGCAAATCTATGTGATATTTTAAATCACATTAATATTTTCTGTAATTATTATTAATATTGATTAATATTGCGCCGTTGATACTTCGATGTATTGTTGTTGTTTTTTTTTCATTTAAACACATTTCTTTTGAAATACAGTGCACTCTGATGACTCGACCTTCATATTTGCTGAAATAATTGGTCTACAACGTCTTGTCTTGTGCCTAAGCCCTGGGGGGCCACTTTTGATTTTCAACTTATGGATTTATTTTACCTCTTTCTTTTGACTTTTGATTTATGGATTTTGACTTTTGAAATATTACTTATGGATTCCGTAATTGTCCCACGTGCTTGCCGCATCATTTCCCAGGAAAATGGCGGATTCTGACGACGTTTTAGACGATGTAAGTTCATTTACCTAAGCTCATATTCAAGAACAGTATATTATTTATTTAGACCTTTTTATGTAATTCAGAAAAGATCATATTTTGCTTGCATTGCATAGTATTTCATTAGGTATCCCTTTTTATCCATTTCTAGATGGAATCATTGCTACATGCATTATCTCAAATTGACATATACCGTATAAATCAAAAGCTTCATTTTTATATGGGGTCGAAATAATTTTAAACCCAATTAGACTAACATTGTTGTTTGTTTGTTGCAGTTCCATTCGAAGGAAGAGATGGTATATACTAATTTTTTTAACTAGTGGAGAGAAACACAAGGTACAAAATGTTATTTGTCATTAAAATATAAACGTCAATTTCAAAATTTGCAGCTTTTCTTGTCAGCGCATAGAACATGTAAAATGGTGTTAGAAAAAAGAAAATTATAACATTAAACTAGTTACATATGAAATGTTATGGCATAATCTAATAATAATAAACTAATGTTTTTTTCTGTCCATTCTTATTATAATGACCATAGCCCATCATAATAGGTACAATACAAAGTGCACCTCAAAAGGTCTACTCCTACTGTTTAAAGAAGGCTAAGAAATAAGTATACTTTAACATGCAATATCCCTTCTACTACTACTACTGCTGCTACCCTACTACTACTACTGCTTCTATCCTACTACTACTGCTGCTGCTACCCTACTACTACTACTACTACTACTACCCTACTACTACTACTACTACTGTTGCTACCTACTACTACTACTACTACTACTACTACTACTACTACTACTACTACTACTACTACTACTGCTGCTACCCTACTACTACTATTACTACTACTGACACCCTACTACTACTACTACTACTACTACTACTACTACTACTACTACTTCTACTACTACTACTACTACTACTACTACTACTACATGTACTACCTCTTCTTCTACAACAACATCAGCAACTACTACTACTACTACTACTACTACTACTACTACTACTACTACTACTACATTTTTCTTATTTAGGATGCAGAAATCAGGGAAAGGGAAAACAGAAAGGTAGCGGCAGTCAAAATATTTACAAACTGCAAATTGGAGGAAGATATTATCGTCAAAGTGAATATAGACAAATTTCTTCAAGACGAGGTGGGGGCATTCGGAAGATAGCCTCAGACAGTGGAATCCAGAACTGAAGTCGAAAAACGTCTTTGTTTTCATTTTATTATGTTTTATATATTGTACATTTTATAGGTACATTGTTCCTTTAGATACAAATTTCTTATGCAAAATAGCACTAAGAATATTTAAAAATATTTGTTGTTTGTTATCTGTTTAAACGAATTTATTCCAAAAAGTGTTTGCTCTAGGTTTTTCGGCCAATCACATGCCCCGAAATAAAAACTTCTAAACATTTTATTTCACATTAACAGTTGATGTTGAATGTTTACGTGACACATATAAACTATGAAATGAACATATGAATAAAACTAATCATTCTATAGCAAACACTAAACACTTATTAGGCTAGTGGCTAAATGAACCAACATTATATGTCTTAAATACCAATCTCGGCTGCCGTGCTTCTATGCGTTTTGGTGGTTGAATCACAAATTTGTTTATTTAGCCTTAACCTAAAACATGTAAAATGTAATGTTTGTACCAAAGCAAAGAGTAACAGCAAAATACAAAAGTTATTAGTTAAAAGTCACAAGGTAAAAGTCATAAGTAAAAAGCTATAATGAAAAAGTAATTAGGCACAAGGCAAAAGTCAAAAATCATAAGTGAAAAGTCATAATTCCCAAACCGCAAAAAGCGTAAAATAAAGTCAGCATTAATCACAATGATTAATAAATATTTTTGCATCAACTTTTTTTATATAACTTTCCCTTTTAATTCCAAAATGCACAATAAAGTTTGTTTGCCATTTGTTGAATGAATGAATGACTTGTTAAATCCAATAAAACAGACTTGTAAGAGTTTATGAAGGTTAATGGGGATTTCTTTTCTTAAAAGAACCTAGATATATTTCAAACAGACCTGGTGCAAAAAAATGCAAATATTAAATTGAAGTAAAAATTTTAATTTTCACATTGTATTGGGTCTAGTTCATTAAATTTTACCTGTATCGCGCAAGTCTTTGAAAAAAAATCCACTAATGGATTCCATTTTGTCGTAATGTACACCACATTTTAAATGCGTTTGTTAGATGCGATTTTTTCAACTACAATGTGTCGAGTCCCAGCGGGTCAGACTCTGTAGAATCGTGTCAGAATTATTACTGCAATAGTAAATAAATGAAGTTTTCTGTTCCACCATCACGGCGTAGTATTCGAGGGCATTTTGATGTTCATTCAATGCGTCTGAAAAGTATCTTGCAATAACGTGTGGGTCGTTATTCAAGTCCGAATCATCTTTTTTTTACCTAACCTATCTACAGCATCACGGATACAAAATTAATATAGTGTTTGTTTGTCAAAACAATCATATGCCATGTAAAACTGGGTGCTTTGGCGCAGTATACACGCTGTAGAAGACGATGTGCTTTGCACGGCTCTACACCAATTGGATCAAGCGTTATCATTATTTCCAAGACGTCGTCCATTTTGACGTACACGTGGAAATCCACAATTAACCTACGCCACATTGTACAGTAACCTATGCATTGTCCACATGTTTGTATTTCTCTGTTTTAAACATCAGACACAGTCTCAAGAGGAGTATATATTCTCTTACTCCGTTTTAAAGCGTTTAAGAATTCTCTTTACTGTCCTCAATGATGTCGTTACCCCATGCCGTACTATTAAAAATGCTACAATTTAATAGATCTTACAACCTTTCTTTAAGTACTATATTATGAGCAAAGTTGTGTTTGCTAAAGATGTTGAGATATGAGCAAAGTTCTGTTTGCTAAAGATGTTGAGAGGGAGTGCCTCGGCGCAGTAGCTTGGGTAATGCCGAACAGTATAGTGATGAAGACACAGATCGACATCAAGGTTTCCATCCTCATTATCTTTTATCCAGTAGTTGTGTCTGAAATACAAGTTTATCTTAAAATATAGTATAAAATAGGTAAATGTATTATCTGCGTTTCATAAAGACTATTGAGTATGAAAAGTTAGATGCGAAAAGCTTATCACCTTTGAAATGCTCTCATGATAATTTTTACTCTCGAATGGTCCTATATCTAATTTTGTTCTCATGTGTTCTTTTTTTTTAATTTTCGGAATATACCACAAAATGAGACATAAAAGCTAAATGCAAAAGAAGCTCAATCACATTGAAAAGTCAGCTTTGTACGTGTATTCTCTGTCTACTTGAAAATATACAGTTTAAAATTGAATAAAACATACAGTCACTTGTGGAATTACAGTGTGTGATAAATACTAACCTTATAAGCATATATAAAATAACATTAACTCTTCCCTCCTAAACACATCCTCTTCCCAATGACAAATCTCAATTAAATTAATAAAAAAGTTTAAAGTTTGGAAAACATACCTGAAACCAACGTTGCTGCTTTCAGCTTCTAGAGCACGTGTATAATGGGTTTGCCAGAAGTCATAAGTCACAAGTCAAAAGTCGAAAGTCATAAATCGAAAGTCAAAAGTAAAATATCCATAAGTCGAAACTCTAAAGTGGCCCTCCAGGGCTTCCATAGTATGGATGTGCCTGTGTATTGAAAACTTAGATCATTGCAATTTTTATCATTTCCTTTTCAATTTTGTGTAATTTTTTGGGATGGGGACAAAACTGGCTATTATGTTCTTGACACAACAGCAATTTTCATACATGCAATATTGGAGACACACTGCTAATTTTAAGAAAATACTTTGTGAGAGTCTAAGGCCGGAGCACAGATTTTAACCAACTAGATCCAATATC